>JBBPBX010019266.1:16709-44620 GCA_038048925.1 Garcialebias charrua
TTTGTTTCAGCTGTGGCTGTGTTAATAAACATAAGCATAAAATAGTAAAAGTGTAACACTGGTAGGTAATGTGGTAATGTGTTATTATGAGCCCTATACATAACTGATAAAATACTATATTCTACCAATTCCTGGAATTTCAATAAATTTAGCTGAAGAAACAAGGTGTTTGATGGGTGACTGAAATGTTTTCTGGTGATTACTCTTACAGCTCTCTTTTGTAAAATAAAAACAGGCTTTGTAATTGTTTTGCACGCTTTTCCCCAAACCTCAATACAGTACAATAGATTAAATGTGGAACAATGATTGTGTTATACAACATATACAGAGCTTTATCAATTACAAAATCCCTGACTTTATATACAGGTACATGAACACACAGCATGACAATCACAAACACCTGGACAACAAAATGGAGGAGATAAGCAAGACAATTAACAGAGAGACCAGGGAGTGTAGGGATGGGGACCCATCACCTGAGAACAACATGCTTACAACTGTTATCTTGAAGTTCTAGGGTGTAGAGAGCCACAGAAACGGTTATGGTAGGCCGGATTTGGCCCACGGGCCTTGAGTTTGACACATGCGATCTAGTGGTACTAAAAGTAACAAAAGAAGAAGAAAAAAAAACAGCCAAATATGTCAGCAGTTTAGCTAACAGACTTTGGAATGGGTACATTTTGTCCTTGTGAAACCTGTTGAAGAGAACCAAACTAAATACTCTGAAACTCAAACAACTTACTGTATAACAGTTCATGCACCGCTAGTTGGCAGTGTAGTGCAAATATTGCATAACTTGCTGCTACCAATTGTTGAATTTAATTAGCGGATTAGAATTAGCTTCCCCTAATTTTCATAAGACATTAGTGCTTTTGAAATTGCGGACCTAAATAAATAAATTAGTGCTTTAGAAATAGCGGAACTAATTTTTGGATTAGCGTTGCCCACCACTGCCCTGAAACAAACAGCTCCAGCGCTGCATGTTTTGTTAATTCATTTATTCAAAATAAAACAAATTCATCAGAAAGGAAAAAAAAACACTGAAAGAAAAGTTGCAGAAAGAAGAAAATAGTCTTATAATATCTGCCCCTTATTAAAATAAACAACAAACAAACAACAACAACCTTCACTTGAACAATCTCCAAACTGAAAAAACAAACAAACAAAAACAGGTATCCTTCACCTGCATTATACATTCCCAACAACTTTAATTTAATCATCTTTTAAAACATATAAATAGTTTTAGAAATGCTTATGGTGATATCAAGTAAACTTCACAGTCCTGTTTCCTGATTTACAACACGGCTCCTTCAGACTACTGTAGTTCTGAATGAAGGTAACATTTACACATTTACATTCCCTTCAGGTTATATTTACTCTTTTTTTTTTCAACAAATTTTAATTGAATATTTGGGGGTAATAGTTTTATGAGTTTTATACATGACTTGTAAAATACTATGTTCAACAAAATCATACACTTTTAATAATTTCAATTAATTAAATAATATATTTGTTGGATGACCATAGCACTTCTTAATAATTCTTATAGCTCTTTTTTTTGTAAAATAAAAACAGGGTTTGTAATAGTTTTGCATGCTTTTCCCCAAACTTCAATACAATAGATTAAATATGGAACAATCATTACATTATACAATACATGGGATTGTATATACAAAACTTTGTCATTCAAAAACTATTTTACTTTATACAGTAATGCAATTGCTTTTGTTTTTATTCTTAAGTGATTTACATGAGATTTCCATGTCAGCTTCTCATCAATAACAACACCCAAAAGTTTTATTTAATTAACTATGAATTTCAATGCTGTAAATTTTAAAGATGTTTAAAGATAAAACTATTAATATTGACACAGTTGAGAATTTTATGGCAAGAAAGTTCATGCTCAATAATCCAGGTACCAAAGCCAATAATTCTCAGTCAGGTCATCTGGACAGTTTCTTTTTTTTTTTTTTTGAATGTCCAGAGGACCAGACTTAGCTTTTTTAGATTTTTCTACCTGGATTATTGAGCATGCATCAGGGTATGTGTGTAACACTATTACATAATAATGTAATGTAATGTAATCTGTAATAATATGAACAAAATAATGTTCCCCTTTCCACAACTCACTTCTTGTTTCTGAACTTTTTCTTTTAGATGAATAGAAAGACTACACCCGTCACCAACTCCACCATAAGACGGAGAACTCGTGCAGATGTACAGAAGCGACTTCAACTGATAACGGATGACTACAGAAAATCGACTGACTGTAGGATGACAGTGTGACCTTGGACATGACAGTCTGGCTGGTGACTGTTATGGGCAGGCTCAGTCATCTTCTGAACAGTCTGATGATGAAGCATGACATGAAGGTAAGTCTGATACAGCATCAGACCTAAATTAGATCCTGTTGTTTCTTGTTTCATCATCCAAACTATTTTCTGCTTCCCAAAATGAAGACAAATAGCTCAAATCTTCACATAGATTGCTAAATTTGTCGTGTTTTAAATGGTCCGCTATTAAAGAGACCAGAGCCCTCTGCCTCATACTACGTCACAGATGGTGCGTCCGCGTGTAATCGGATTTCCCATGATTAAACACGGCTTGAAGTTCAAAATCACTTTTAAAGCAAAATTAAAGGGATTTATCATTTTGTTTGCAAAAACGAACATATTTAAATGATAATATATATACATTTTGAGCAATTTGATGAATAGTCAAAAAAATCATGTCAGTGGACCTTTAAGTTGTGACAAACTGAATTGATGACTGGTCTTTTCTCAGGATTTATACTGTTCATTGACATACTGGTGCTGGTCATACAATTAGAATACTGTATCATGAAAAGGTTGATTTATTTCATTAATTCCTTTCAAAAAGTGTAACTTGTATAATATATTCATTCATTACACACAGACTGATATATTTCATATATTCATTCATTACACACAGACTGATATATTTCATATATTCATTCATTACACACAGACTGATATATTTCAAATGTTTATTTCTTCTAATGTTGATGATTATAACTGACAACTAATGAAAACCCTAAATTCGATATCTCAGAAAATTAGAATATTACTTAAGACCAATAAAAAAAATATATATATATTTTTAGAAATGTTGACCAACTTAAAAGTATGAACATGAAAAGTATGAGCATTTACAGCATCAATACTTAGTTGTTGCTCTTTTTGCCTGGATTACTGCAGCAATGTGGTGTGGCATGGAGTCCATCAGTCTGTGTCACTGCTCAGGTGTTCTGAGAGCCCAGGTTGCTCTGATAGTGGCCTTCAGCTCTTCTGAATTGTTGGGTCTGATGTATCGCATCTTCTTCACAATACAGTACTCCATAGATTTTCTGTGGAGTTACGGTCAGGCGAGTTTGCTGGTCAGTTAAGAACAGGGATACCATGGTCCTTAAAGTGAAACTAAACCCAAATTTAACTTTTTTTAGCTGATAAACTCCCTAGAATGTGTTTAAAATGTTTCTGAGCACTATTTTTGAGTTATTTTTCATGTATTTGTGCGTATTAGTTAAAATCGGCAATATTTGGTCTAAAAACGAGTATCTGTAGTCCTATGGGTTGAACTGTGGTATTGCACCCTGATTTTCTCATTAGTTTACGATTCGCACAGTCATTAATTTTCGCCCAATTTCGTCACATCCGCTGCTGCCTGTGTATAAAAGTGGAGCCACTCCCCCGAGAAGGTCACTCCCAGGTCACTCCCCCTCCAGAGTTCAGGGGTTGGATTAGCGATTAGCAACATAGCATTAGCATAGAAGAGCCACGATGTTCCAAGAAAGCTCTTCAAACTGATGTTCACCCACCCTTACACCATCAGGTTACAATCCGTTTGGAGGTGAGTACCATTTTACACCTTTCATTCCATAATTTATCTTTTGAGTACATGACGTGTTTCTTCATGTGCTGTGTTTGTGACCTGCAGCTTTGCTTCGGTGTGGCCCCACAAGGTCGTGGCGTTTTTATCTGTTGCTGATCAACGTTAGTTTGTGGTTGTGTTTAAATGCTCAAAATCTAGTGTTTCTTATGAACACCGCAGAGTGTGTGAACTCTTATGAACTCTGATAAAGAAGACCGTGACATAAAAAAACAATGGAGACTAGCTGGCGCTAATTTTAGCTGTTGTACTAGTTACAGTACGATGTTTTAGACACGGTGTACTTTTGCTGCAAATAATAATGTTGTGCATCAAAGGTATTTATAAAATAATGTGTACTTGTGAATGAGTATCATGGGCAGCAGTATTTATTTTGCACTGGGTCATCTGTTTAACAGATCAACAAAGTGAAAACAAGTACAGTATGCTTGTTTGTAAGGTGATTAAAATGTGTTGTTCTTTTTTTATTTCCATGAGGCGTTCCACATCCAATCTGAGCCGTGCTTCACAGACATCAAGCATCAAGGAGACGTGTAGACATGTCACTTTGGAGGTGACATATATGAGAGCTGATTCACCAGGTACATGTATTCATGTTTTATTTATTACTTTTGTACCCTACCCTCTGTCTGCAGGTATTAATATTATTAATTATGTTTTTATTATTTTATTTATTACTTTTATTATGGCGGACATTTATATAAAAAAAGTTTAAAAAAAGTTTATGCAACATTAATTCTTGTTTATTTGTTCATTGCTACCTGTCCCAACATTTTGGGGATTTGTTGACACTGTGAAATTTTGAATCAACATCTTTCTCCATTGAAATGTTACATTTACTCAGATTAAACTTTTGATCTTTTCTCTTTTCAGGACTGCAAATATCCAGGGTCGGGATGGAGTGAGGGAAGTCGACCGCTGCATCGTGTCCCAGATTTGTCCTCATGCATGAGGGAAAAAATAAATAAACAAATTGATTACAAAAACTAGTTGTCTATGATTCATTTTATTAACAGTAAGTTACTTCAAAACAACAAAAGGTTCTGAAAACACATGGGACACCACCCCAGCTCCTCTGTTTGGACGCAGTGGACAGCAGAACGAGGAGTCCCAACCACCTTCAGGATGCCCCACCTTCCAGCCAGAAACGAACACCAGGGTCTCAGCTGTACCAACATTGTCGTGGATGCAGGTCTCAGGAGATGAAGCTCTGGCCGAGACTCTGCATCATCTTCTTGGGTTAAAGTAATCCTGGCTGCAATTACTCTGTGTGGCTGCTGGGTGCTTTGAGTCATCACAGTTATCTGAAAAGAACATTTTAAAGGATACACAGTACATGTATTGTTAAATTTATTGCAATTGGTTTGGTTTGCATTAAGAAATATTTTCTCAATATTTTCTCATTAATCTTATCAGCTGCTGTGTCCAGTTTTGATTAGCTGACACATAGCTTAAACAAATACTGTATTGTAGTGGGCATGACCATGCCCGTTCTGATACTTGAACTGTCCCAGTGACACCTTTTCACTGATACTCTCAGAAAAAGAAATTGACACTATTTTATTACATTATTTTGAATCAAAACACAATAAGTCATAAGAGACTCTCTTATTCCTCTATTTTTGTGTTAATGAATAACCTTGTGTTACTTGTATAAGCATTATTGAATTCAATGTTTGTTAAGTCAAAGACTGTTTAATTCAAACTGTTTAATTCAAGTTGGAAATCCAATGTTATTTCAAAATAATGATCACTTCTTCATATGATGAATCAAACGTTGAAAGTGAATTAATGTCAGACTGAACTCGATCAGTTTTGTTAGAAGTTAGAATGCAGTTTCAATCAGTTGTTTTATGAAGCTGGCTCCAGTCAATCTGTTTCTCTCTCTTCATTCTAAACAACTTCTTCTCTGTTCTAAAAACTGATCTTCTCCTATCCGAGTGACCTTCATCCACTGGTTTGTTTGGACCAATCAGAGAAGAACAACAAGTCACTGATCACAGATCCTTCCTTAAAGTTCTAAGCTGTTGCTGGAACTGACGGAGTTTGCTGAGGACCTCAATGAGCTATGAGGTTCCCCAAAGAGCTGAATGAACACCAGTCACACGCTAAGGACTCGTCATTCAGTTAAAAGATTTATAGCATGCCTGTTATAAATCAATTTCCAGCTGTGAAAAGCTTCACTTTATTGACATTCCTTTAAGGAACGTCTTATCTTGAACAACACCACCAGGAGCTGCCGTTACTTTCGGTTCGAGTCAAGGCGCACGTCTGGAGACGCTGAGAATGGTAAACGAACTGACCAAACTGGACCGAGGGAGACTGACCATCTTCACGAGGTAAAAGTCGTCAAATGCTTTGCCAAGGGTACCAACGTGTAGCCGAGTTCAGCCGGAGAGCTGCCATGCTTCTGGTTAAACACATCAAGATAACTCCCTGACTCTTAACTTTTCTTCCTCCATTTTCTCCTCCTAAACCTTTATCTTCCTAAGCCAGAAACTAAGTTAATGTACCTACAGAAATGAGTAAAATATCATCCTTCACTGTTCTGTTGTTCCTATATTTCATCTGTGCTGAAGTTAATTATAGGAAAAATAATCAACCAATCATGTACAAATGTGTGATGTAATTTACAATTATGTTAAATAAATGGTCCAGTCCTGCTGTGCCAACATAAGTTTAACGTTTCCTGTGAATTACATCTGGTCAAGGTATAGAATTATTGGTATTAAGCTGAAAAAGAGAGAACTCGTTTAATTAATGATGTATTTTTGTGTCAGTCTAAACCCTGCCAATTTATACATCTAAAATATAGGTAAGTCATTAAACTGACCTCATCCTATATTACTACATTGGTGGCCCGTGAACAGGTCTCTGAAAGTTTAATATTTAATATTTCTGTACTTTGAATGTTGGCATAATTTTGTCCAAGTTTTAGACTCTGAAAACGATAGTTTTTTGGCTGGGAAAGTGTGTCATAGCTGCAGGAAACTGCTGGTTAATGTCACTTGTAGCTGAGGAATTGTCTTTACTCAACTTTTAAACGTGTGTTGAAGTTTTTGGGTTAAAATTTGATGTTGCTGTGTGGTTCTGGTTCTGAGTCGTTTGGACGCTTTGCTGACGTGTCACAGATAAAAGCGCATCTACGTTTGACCGCCGTGTCAAAACTGTGCCTATAAGAGCTTCATGGTTCATCTGAAAATGGCTGTCGAGTGGTATCGTTACATTTTAAGCAGAAATAATAGCATCTTGTGTCTGAAGCTGTCGGATCAGGTTCTGACCCGGTCCATTTAGCTCTGACGGGTTGCTATACGGTAAAAAGTCCGTCTTGGCGACATTTATCTTGCTATTTTTACTGGGCGCAGCTTGGTAAAACTATTCTGATGTGAAACGATTCGTTCACGGAATTTTTGTGGTGAATTTTAGCGTTTTATGAGTTGAAAAAGAGTCTAGGTTTGATAAGCTATATGCTGACGCTACGTTCATAACATCTGTTGTCTGCTGTGGTTGGTTCAAGGCGATCACGTGATACACAGTTGATCGTCAAATTTCAGTTTTGTTCACACAATTCTGACAGATTGTCTAGCTTGTTTCGGTTCTAGGCATAAAATATCGTCAGAAACTGTTTAACCGCGGTGTTTTGAGATATTTAAAGGGGTTTTAGAGCGTTTAGACGTCGGGAGAACTCAAACGTCCGACTGCACGCACGTCCCTAAATGCAACACGAACGACACGTCAACGGAAGTGACGTACCCAGATAGAGAAAAAAAGGAAAAAGATCGTTTTTTATATATCTAAAAATCCACAGAACTTGTTCTAAACATTTTAAACAAATCCATTCGTTTCTTAAATGAACGTTTGTTTAGGCGATTGTCACATCCAGGCTAAAACTCATCCAAAAAGTTGATTTTTCACCGTGTTCGTTTTCCAGCTAACGGAATTGGCGGTAGTCAACGTGGCCTTAGAGCCAACAGCGCCTTTATAGCGGCCAGAATGAGTAATTACAGTCACATTGTGGTAAATTTCAGCTTTGAAAACCTGCAATCTGCTGGTTTAAAAGTATGAGAACAAGAAACATTTACACAGAATAGATGCTAAACCCTCTGCATTTATTTTAAAACAACATCTTTTAAAGTTATTCTGTGCACTCCAGTTTATTTTAAATAAAAAGTTTAAAATAACAAACAAAAAGCATCTGCTGACTTGATTTTCACAAAAATCAAAACAAAGATAGCAGAACAAATTTGAGGATGTCAAATAACCACAAATTAATAAAAATCACAAATTTTTATTTGGAATAACATCTGTAATGTTATGTTGAGCATACAAAAACTCCAGTTTATTTTAAATAAAAAATATTTAAAATAACAAACAAGAAATCCTATTTTCACTCCTGATAACTGTCAAAATACTGCAAAACAGTTTAGCCAAACTGCAATACATCTTTTTAAGGCATGATGGAGCAGCTTCCTGGGAACATTTTAGTGTGAATATTGCAGTTATTTCAAATCTTTTAAAAAGTTTTTGAGTAAGTAAAACGAAAATCATGCTTGTGTTAGTTAGTAACTGTTGTTAAAAAATAAGTTATATTTAAAGTTAACACTGCTTGCATTTAACTTTTACAGGTTCATTAAGGGTAAGTCCTGAAAGAAGGTACCTATGAATAGAAATACTTATTACACGGTGAAACACTTATACCACACAGCTGGTTAGTTTGATTGACTCAATGCCACATTTAAAAGTGAAGATTTATTTGCACACATTAAAATACGAACTGTCTTATTGATTTCACAAAAATCAAAACAAAGATGGAAGTTCAAGAAGGTGCGCGTCCAAGGCTCATACAGTATGTGCCTCTAGTAGACTCATACATCACAGGGTACCAAGAGGGACCCCGAAGCCGAGGACCTGCTCCCCCTGCACCTCGCACAGAGAGAAAATCTCTCTCATTGTGTGGTGACTACTTAGCTGCCCGAAATGTCTTGCAGGAAAAAGATGAACATCCTTTGCATTTCTTTGACAGGATTTTCAAGGCGTATGCAGGCGACATAATGGAACCGGGACTTGAAGAGCAGACGCTTTTCAAATCTGTTTTCAGAAATAATCTAATCTCTGATATTAGATTCAAGTTGCCATTGTACACCTGGTGTCAATTAGAAGTAACATCTTTGGATGAAATAAAACAGGGTGCTGTAACGGTTTTTGAGGCTCACATGCAAAGCAAAACACCCTCTGAGGTGTGCCCAGGTCAAAAGGTCGTATCCCAGTCGCTAAAAATAGAAGAGGTTCTCTCTCCTATAGAAAGCGAGAATAAACACTGTCGTATCAATGGCCGTCTGACCTCAGAAGTGATGGAGAACATACGTCGGTTGATAGAAAGGTTGGATAATGCAAGCAAGATTAAACAAGATTTTCAAACTGACAAACAACGAAAGGTTGGTGCCAGCTGGAACAGTGACTCACAATGGTTTAAAGGGAGCCCCGCTTCTAAAGCACCTCAGATTGAAGAATCTGAGACATGCAAAGAGTCACGAATGCTCCAGAAAAAAGGTACAACACCTCTATGCTCGGAAGAGACAGAGGAAGTAAGTAGTTTGTTGGTAGATTTGAATGTTACAGTGCTTGACCAACCTGATACAATGAGTGGCGTTATCATTGATAATGACACTAACAACATTGACCTACCTGGAGCGATGTGCAACACTATCTTTCACAAAAACTCAGAGCACACAGTTAACATTAATAACATCGACACAGATGCCACAGATGTTGAAAATAAAGATGTTGACAGCAAACGAAATGCTGACAGTCAACAAGATCCTGAAGGTCATGACACGGTCTGTCTAACAGATGGTACCGCAGAAGGCACGGATGACTCCCCAACCGAAATCACAAGCCCGGTAAGTGAACCTTCAAATAGAGATGAGGCAGAAGAGACCCAACAGTTGGACCCAACCCTGGCCCAACAAGAGAACCTCCTCTGCGAGCTGGAACAATCAGCACTCACTGAACACTACCTACCACAGGTAGAAGAAGGTGTGGAGATCCACGGATCCCACACCGAAGACGCTGTACTGTCCTCTGGGACAGATAAATCAGCAATCAGCCAAGCTTTCGACAAAACCTTGGTTCAAGAGCATTTGAGTCTAGATCTAATCAGAAATGACATAGTTTCTACAGACTCAAAGAACCCCTCTTCAGTCAAGAAGTGGGAAAACACACACAATGACAGTGACCCATCGCAGTCTGAACAATCAGACACACCTGCGACTGCGCCGACAGTTGTGACACACCTGAATTACACAGAAAGAGGTAAACGTAAGAAGATACGTTGGCCAAACCCTAAAAGGTTCCTGTGTACTGTCTACTCTCAGCTGCGAAAACAGCTTAAACTAAACTATGGCATCCTAACTTGTGCCCATGGACGGACGTCCTCACCTGTGTTCGTGGTCCCCCATGACCTCAGGGGGGTGATGTTAGGTCATGCCCAAGACAAAGACAAAGATTTCAATAACCCCACAAACGACAAAGATCTCGCAAACTCACAGACTTCATGGGAAATTAAGGTCGTCCAAGCACACGATAGTAAATAAACTAAACAGTTTAAACTATATTAGTTGCTAAAAGAAACGGCTCCAACTAGAACTTAGAAACGCTAAGGCTAAAACCCACAACAAAAAACTAACCTTAACAACCGTTTAAATCTGCAGGATTTAATTGACATCGGTTATAAAGCTAAGACCTGTTTTATTGCGTGATACACGTTGGAATCTGACGACAGGAGTGAGTTGACATAGTGAAACGTTGTTTTTAGTTGCTTAATTGCTACTTTTGTTGTTATTGAAGTTGTTATTGTTTTCTGAACACTCCCAGCCAAAAGAGGTTTTTATTAATGATTAGTTGAAGGCTTAAATGGATTTAACTATGCCAACATGCTGTTCATTTTTGTTAAAGATCTCAATCTTTGAAGAGTCATTGTAGATCAATACTACTTAAGGTACTATAATCTACACTGACCTCCCAACCATTTAGGTAGGACCGATTCGATCGTTTCTATTCTAGATCTATTCATTTGATGAGTCTCGCCATAGACTTCAAAATTTATAGGGAATACCAAATCCTACGTCGTCGTCTTAAAGGACAACAGACATTTAGACCAAACTATATTTTCTTTTCTATCTTAGTTAATTTAACTTAAATTATGAATGGAGGAATAGTTTGGAAGAAGAGGCCTTCGTTACAGAAGCCCTCCTGAACCGTCTATAGACGTAGATCCCTATATTTAACTTTGATGAATGATCCACCCCTTAATTGGTAGTTATAGCTGATCTAAACCATGATAGCTTACATACCAGGTGCATATAGGTAAGGCTAATGTAAAATCCCAATCATAAGCCCACCTAAAACCACATAATTGCATGACACATAGAACCAGAGTGGCACGGACTGGAAACCAACCAGCCTTCAACCTTCGATGTGGGGACCTGCTACTTCAACGTTGGTCTTCAACCTTCATCCAAGGGTCGCCTCCTCTGCGTCAATCGAGGGATCCCCTCTACATGCTGATAAAAACAATTGTTGCTGATGAAATCAACAACTCTAATCGATATAGAATTACCGTTATGGGATTACCTACAAACAGTATGGAATTTCCAAAAACATTATGGGATTATAATTTTTGATTTTTTCCACTTGCTGGATTACATCAAGATCAGAGACATTTGGTGGTATCCTTTCGTGTTGGAACTCATCTCCATGGACGGGCGATGACTTCCAAAAGGGGGGACTGTAGTGATACAGACGGTGGTCTTTGATACACCTTCGTCTCTTTGATATGTCTCAGTGACACCTTTTCACTGATACTCTCAGAAAAAAGACATTGACACTATTTTATTACATTATTTTGAATCAAAACACAATAAGTCATAAGAGACTCTCTTATTCCTCTATTTTTGTGTTAATGAATAACCTTGTGTTACTTGTATAAGCATTATTGAATTCAATGTTTGTTAAGTCAAAGACTGTTTAATTCAAACTGTTTAATTCAAGTTGGAAATCCAATGTTATTTCAAAATAATGATCACTTCTTCATATGATGAATCAAACGTTGAAAGTGAATTAATGTCAGACTGAACTCCTCAGTTTTGTTAGAAGTTAGAACACAGTTTTAATCAGTTGTTTTATGAAGCTGGCTCCAGTCTAATCTGTTTCTCTGTCTTCATTCTAAACAACTTCTTCTCTGTTCTAAAAACTGATCTTCTCCTATCCGAGTGACCTTCATCCACTGGTTTGTTTGGACCAATCAGAGAAGAACAACAAGTCACTGATCACAGATCCTTCCTTAAAGTTCTAAGCTTTTGCTGGAACTGACGGAGTTTGCTGAGGTCCTCAACCCATGATGAGGTTCCCCAAAGAGCTGAATGAACACCAGTCACACGCTAAGGACTCGTCATTCAGTTAAAAGATTTATAACATGCCTGTTATAAATCAATTTCCAGCTGTGAAAAGCTTCACTTTATTGACATTCCTTTAAGGAACGTCTTATCTTGAACAACACCACCAGGAGCTGCCGTTACTTTCGGTTCGAGTCAAGGCGCACGTCTGGAGACGCTGAGAATGGTAAACGAACTGACCAAACTGGACCGAGGGAGACTGACCATCTTCACGAGGTAACAAGTCGTCAAATGCTTTGCCAAGGGTACCAACGTGTAGCCGAGTTCAGCCGGAGAGCTGCCATGTTTCTGGTTAAACACATCAAGATAACTCCGACTCTTAACTTTTCTTCCTCCATTTTTCTCCTCCTAAACCTTTATCTTCCTAAGCCAGAAACTAAGTTAATGTACCTGCAGAAATGAGTAAAATATCATCCTTCACTTGTTCTGTTGTTCCTATATTTCATCTGTGCTGAAGTTAATTATAGGAAAAATAATCAACCAATCATGTACAAATGTGTGATGTAATTTACAAATATGTTAAATAAATGGTGCAGTCCTGCTGTGCCAACATAAGTTTAACGTTTCCTGTGAATTACATCTGGTCAAGGTATAGAATTATTGGTATTAAGCTGAAAAAGAGAGAACCCGTTTAATTAATGATGTATTTTTGTGTCAGTCTAAACCCTGCCAATTTATACATCTAAAATATAGGTAAGTCAGTAAACTGACCCCTTCCTATATTACTACACCTCCGACCGCTAGGTAGCGCTGTTGCGCTAATCTGCTTGTAGCGTTGCTAAATAATATGTTAGCTTTACAGCGGATTGACTAAGTTTTATAATTCATAAGCGGATTTATTCTATTTTTATTTAAAATGCAGTACCGCTTATAACTAATTATCTATCAGTAAAAACGAAATAACGTATTTACGAGCAGCACCGGATGTGGTCCGTCACAAAAAAGCGTCCCCCTCAGTCACTTGGTGTGTGCTCTCTCTATAGCAGTTAGCAGCCAGTGTGTTACTCTGCAGCCTTATTGCTTGTTTTCGAAGAGTCAGACGAAGACTTTTTAACATGGAGGGTGAACTTATGGATGTTTCTCAGGGCCTACGCGACGCGTCTGGATTTAAAAATTGAATTTCGCCACATTAGCACTCTTCAAAATGGCGTCCGCGACAGCCAAAGAAGCCAGGATTTTACAACAAAACACGGTAAAACAATTATTTCTTTGCTGAGAAAAAATATATTTCATAGCTGACGTTATAGCACAAGTTTTTCTGAGCTTGAGAGTTTCACGAAATGGTCAAATCTGCTGGATTTAAAAAAAGTAGTTCACCATTAGGACTCTTCAAAATGGCGTCCGCAGGGCAGCAAACTTACATACTCAGGGAATCACAAGGAACTCAGGAGACAGAGGCAACAGGAGACAATGCCAGGACAATGATAAACACAGAGATACAGACTTATTTTTGATTTGATTTGATGTTCATTCATTCATTTTAAAAGAACAATACAAAACAGTTTCATCAGATACAAGGATGAATAGACTTTTAGCTGAATGGATGGATGGATAGACAGTTAGCTGGATGGATGATCTTTAACAAGTTCTAAAATCATTAAAATTTAACCTCAGCTTGTGCCTCTGACCCAACAGAACCTCAGCAGCAGCAGAATCCTCTGTGGTTCTCTGACTTCATCAGTCTGCAGGACTTCATCAGTCTCTCTCCTGGTTCTGGAGGAGTTCTGACCCACTCTTCTTTCCATTGTTGCTTCAGTTCTTTGAGGTTTCTGCTCTCTGAAGGTTTCAGGTTCAGGTTCTGGACTCTGACTGGGCCGTTGATTTGATTTGATTTGATGTTTATTCATTCATTTTAAAAGAACAATACAAAACAGTTTCATCAGATAGAAGAATACAAGTAGGATAAAATGAAAGGAGCAGAAAGAAGATGAAATCTTATTATATCTGCCCCTTATTTATTTCACAGTTTGTTCAACCAATGATAACCTTCAAACTACATCACAAAATGAATAAATCTACTAATTTATCTAACTGTAATACTGTACACAAACACACTAAGCTACATCATATATAGTTTTTGAGCAAGTCCTTTTCGACCTTTTTCTTAAATGTATACAACTCAAACAACTTACTGTATAACAGTTCATGCACCGCTAGTTGGCAGTGTAGTGCAAATATTGCATAACTTGCTGCTACCAATTGTTGAATTTAATTAGCGGATTAGAATTAGCTTCCCCTAATTTTCATAAGACATTAGTGCTTTTGAAATTGCGGACCTAAATAAATAAATTAGTGCTTTAGAAATAGCGGAACTAATTTTTGGATTAGCGTTGCCCACCACTGGGTATTTTGTTAAAGCATGTTTTACTGTTTCACTGTTTTACTGTTTTTACTGTTTTACATTTTATTTTGTACTGTCTGTCTTATTTCTGTAGTTTTCACGGCATTCATTAAAGCGCCAGTTTACACCAAAAGGCCGTGTCCGTGTATCGTCAGTTGGAAAACCGTTGTGCAACCATCCTCTCTGCTAATAAAGAATCTGTGCCAGTGTTTCGTCAGTTGGAAGTAGCCACAGTAATTTTATTTTATTTCCTCAATGCATCTCGGCCGAGGAGTGATTAAAAAAAAGATGCGGAAATTCAGTCAGCTACGGGCTGTTTGAAACCTGACACCACACCATGCAACATGTGTGTGCCTGACAGGAACATAAACAGACTGGACTGAGGTGCGCTCACGGAGCTGAGAGAGGAGGAGAATCACTTACTGCAGTTCTGTAAAACAATGGAGCCAGGAGCCTCTCCGGGTCGAATCATAGCAGAGAGCTGAGACAGGAGGTCCCCCCCCCACCCGCGACCAAAACAACTTGACTTCCGTACAGCCCCCCCTGCTGTGTACAAACTGGTGTTGATGCAACTATCAATCGTCACAATAGGTCTGTCAATAGGTCTTATTTACATACAAATACATTCTTTGTTCTTGTTTCTTCTGGTATTTACGCAAACAAGCTCATCTACAACAGCTCCATTTCGTGTCAGGAGAACGCACAGCATGCAGGCAGTTCACGATGCATTCAAGAGCATATGTTTGTTTGGATGTAACAGAGACCATGTGTACACAATTTCCTAAAATAAAAATAAAAAACTCTGATTTTGACGTTGAAAGACTGTCTTTATTATATTATTTATTTTTAAAAGTATTTACAGAAATACTTTTTTGTAAAAATATTATTTGTTTAATGAAGTAAAGAAAGACCATTTTGTTTTTGAATATTTTTATTAGTAATTATTTTATTAATACATTTACGTTTTTTATGTATTGTGACAGAGGGCTCTTGGCAGCAGCAGCTGAAAGTAACTAATAAAGTAACTTAGTAATCTAACTTACTTACTTTCCAAATCAAGTAATCAGTAACTTAACTAAGTTACTTTTCCCAAAGACTAATCAGTAACTTAACTAAGTTACTTTTTCAATGTAACTATGCCATCACTGACTGTCCGTACCATACAACACAAGACGGTGCCCAGAATCAACGCCACTGAGCAAAGTCCCAAAGTATGACCCTGGAGGTCTGATTCTGAAAGCAGAAAGAAATAGATCATTTTAACCAACATCGCTTAAACCCTTCCCTGCTAATGCTAGTATATAGAATTTAGTTTACTTATTTACTTATTTACTTATTTTCTTATTTACTTATTTTACTTATTTACTTATTTACAACGTCCTGATACAACCGGCCCAGCTAAGCTGGAAGAACCTGACAAATGCTATCCTAGTCAGTCCAGCAGTAGCTGATCCCAATGACTCAGAGTCTGACTTGATTCTTGAAGACAATGCAACACCACCACATCAGTAGGTATGGATAGAAATGCTGCCTACTCCCCTGAAGGATGTATGAGGCCAGGGAGAATGCTGATCCTGATGCTCGATCAACAAGGGAGAACGAGGGATCATTGGCCACTTCAAGATCTCCAGAGATGACCTCACCTCTGCTGGGCGACTACATAAATCAGACCATGAAGACTGCACCATGATGGATGGTTGAGAAGTAAGTAAGTAAGTAAAGTTTATTTATATAGCACTTTTCATAGATAAAATCACAAAGTGCTGTACAACATATAAATAAAAGATTAAAATAGACAAAAGAATTACTGTAGTAACAACTGATTAATCAAAACAATAAGAAGAAGCTAACAGCTGTCCAGGGTCCAGTAGCACAAAGGAGTAAGGCACCAAGGATCCTGCGCTACCTGACGACGACATCTCGGGGTCCCATATGGCGTGGATCAAAGATGACGAGATGATAACGATGAGTATTAAGATGGGACTTGAGTATTAGCATGGGACTTTTTCCAGAAAGTACAGTCTGTTTTCAAGCAGAGGGTGCCAAAGTGTACAAAACTTTTATGTTGAAAACAGACTATTAGACTGTTGCAAACTCCTTAAGACACATAGCAAAGGTCATACATGTAGGCTTATGAGTTGCTTATCAGTTCAAACAACAGAGGCCTCACGTTTACATAGCTGCAAGGCAAGGGCGGAGTGGCCATCGGGAGATTCGGGAGTTTTCCCGATGGGCTGCGTCATGAATGGGCCGATAGGCGCACGGGGAAAATGATGACGGTTGAATGAATCTGCTCAAAATCGACTTGTCCCTGACTTTAGGCTGCAGGCTGCAGCCTCTTAAAGGGAGGGAGCGCTGATCACTTTAAGAGACTGCAGCCTGCAGCCTCTTAAAGCGCTGATCCCTTTAAGAGACTGCGCCGCACTGGGCTGGCAGCTTGGGAGCTACCATTTGATAAAAAACACCCCTGAAAAGTTCACCGTTGGTTGAGTCCAACCCAGCAGCGAAGCACGTATTTTCCAAAACATCAGCTGATGGAGCAGCGCGGAGTCCAAACTGCTAATTAGCAATAAAAATGGATAGGAAGAGGCCAGGTGGAGCTGAAAAAGTCAGGTTGAAGAAAAGAAAGGCGGAGGAAGCTGCCAAATGTGCAAAGCTTACAGACATTTTTTCAAAGAGACAGAAGAAGCAACAGGTAATATAAATTAAAAACTAGCATAATAAATTAAGCTAATGTCACAACGTTGTACTATGTCACTAAACATGCATGAAAGTCAAGTGGGACCTAAACTGACAGCCTGAGCCTAATTAGAAATAAAAGCAGAAATATATAAATTGACCAATAAATAAATAAACGTCAAAGGACAATTTAAATTAAAAGATAACTTTATCTCATACCCTGATGCATGCTCAATAATCCAGGTAGAAAAATCTAAAAAAGCTAAGTCTGGTCTTCTGGACATTTTTTGCTTTGTTTTGTTTTGTTTCTTGAATGTCCAGAGGACCAGACTTAGCTTTTTTAGAACTTTATCTCATGTTTTAAAAATTAATTGACCATCATGTTTTTTTTCCAGCTTAGTTCCAACAAATTATATATTTTAATTCATAATTTTACATTTTACTGTGCTTAAAATACCGGTAGGCCTATATATTTTTTTGTTTTTACTTTTACTCTTAGATGACTTGTGTTATGTAATTAAATGTAATTATTTTTTTAATTTTCCACACAAGTCCTTATTTACGTAATGAGGCAGAAATGCATGAGGTGAAGTGAAAACAGGAGACAGAAAAATGTTAAAGCAACACATTTAATAGACAAATAAAAATAAACTCATGCATATGCATACATATTGCAACCAATGCCAAACTTGTCTCTGATTTTGCTTGTCTTGACCCTAAAAACTTTTCAGAGATGAGGCTTAAAGGACTCAAGAGCTCAGCACTTCAAGCAACAAGCAAAAATCTGCTTAGATTTGATGAGAGAGCCACAGTGAGTACTTTACACACACAGAGCTGTCCAGTCTAGCATCCCAGTGGGATAGGCTCAAAGAAGTCCCCTCTGGAAGAGTCCACTGTCAGGATAGGTACTGAGATGGAACAGGGTGGCCAGGAGGGCTCAGTTGAACCAGAGATTGAACTTGAAAGCAGGGCTTGTTCTTCTTGCAGAAACTGTGTTATCTGTGTTTACCTTATATTGACACAGTATAACCTTTTCACAGATGCCTATATAGGGCTGGCATACAAATATTTGTTGTCTCATGTTGCATGTGAAAGCTTCTCTACTCTCAAGTTCATCAAGAATAGACTATGAAGCACACTTAACCAGGAGCATTTGGAGGCATTTATGCTGATGTCCACAGAGAAAGAACTTCTTATGTCCATTGACAATGACAAAGTAACACATATGGTGGCAGAAACTAGTGCACTTCTTAGGCGCTTACTGATGCTGTAGATCACATGTCAAACTCGAGGCCCATGGGCCAAATCTGGTCTCATTGACATTTTATCTGGCCTCAAATTTAATATTTTGAATGTAAAATAGTTTTATGGTTTATCTTTTTGTCACTGTATTTAGTGCAAACTTCTCATGACAGCTGGCCAACGTTCAAGCCAACAAAATTACGTTTTGAGTTTTTCAGTAATCTTTGAGTCTGATATGGAAAGAGCAACAAAGAATTGACTTATCATTTTCTGTTTTTTAAGTCAACTAATTTAGTTTTTTTCCCACCTGATTTGCTGAATTGTAACAAAATGTAACTAAAAATTATAACCAAAAAAAAAGTTGTTGATTGTATTGCAATTAAAAAAATATTATAGGCTACATTTTTGCCAAATATTTTTAAAATGTGAAAAAATGGGCCACTCTTGGCCATTAAACTCCCGGGCTGAAAAGTTGTCCCACTCCGCCCCTGCTGCAAGGTGTGTTTGGTTGCAGAGGGAAACCTTTCTTTTGTTTAGTTTTTTTGTTTTTGATGTCATACAGAACTAGTCAATATGATTATGGTAATGTATGATTATTTAGGGTGATTTAGGTAGTAAGTGATTGGAGCAGGCCTCATACTTACAGCACACATACACTCACCACTCCCACACAATCAAGTCAGGAGCAAGACAGCTAGGCCCCTTCTTAGTGTTTCACACAGCTGCAGAAGAGAGTTACCTACTGTGGAAGGGAGTTTTTGCTTCTTGCTTCAAGGTCTGTATTTAAAAAAGTAACAAGTAATAAGACTAAGAATTATTACAGGATCCACACTAAAACATTCAGAAGCAAAGCGTTATTGCAGACAGATGAGGCTTCTTATCAAGACATAAGCATGTGCACAGAGAAACACACTGTCACATGCGCGCTTGAGCAGGTCTCTCTCGGAGCAGAAAATAGGTCAGAGCAGATAAGAAACAGCTGAGAGCTGAGGCCTTTTATCAGAACAGAAGAAAGGCTGCAAGAAAGAGTTTTTAAAGCATTTAAAGAGTAACAAACTTATTGTCTCATGCAGAACTAGTTAAATACATATCATTGAATGGGATGTGAACTTTTGTGAAACAGAATGTGTTATCAAAGTGTTTTTTGAATGCACTATGCCTGCTGAAAATATGTGATTGACTAGGAGATGTGATGTGATTGATATATGTTTTGTAAGATTACACGGCAAACCAGAGGCATTCTTTTCCACAGTCTGGGTATGTAGGTGAAAGGTGACCAGAGTTGTTCATGCGAAGGGAGGACTGAGAGCTGAAACAGCATTAGGTAATCAGTGTCCGAGAGGGTAGACAAGGTTTGGTCGTTACCTCACCAGTGGCCAATCAGGACCTAACAAGTGGCATAACCTCTGTAAGTGGGGGCTGAAATCCCCCTTTTTTGACTATAAATGAGGCTGGTGAACAAGAGAAATTTGCTGAGTTTTTGACTTCTGAAGAATTCTTGTGGATTATGGACTGAACTCTCTGGAGCTAAAAAGAAGAACTTGGATTATCTGAAAAAGGGTTTTTCTTTGATCAACAAGGAGTACTTTTGGCCTCAGCCCAGATATTTTATTTCTTCAAAATTAGATCAGCTTCAGAGATGGAATAATTTTCCTATTCTTTTGGAAATCCCTTGTGGCACTTTCTGACAAAAAAAGGTAGGAAATATTCCGGTTTTTATCCAAGACTAAATTATATAAAATTAATAATAACAGCAACAAGCCTCCTATTGCATGGAGATTGTATAATCAGATACTGTTTTGAGTCATCCAAACTCAATCAAAGCGAGGACTGCTCGCTGGAAGCGGACTGGCTTTTAGTTATCAGCTTGTTTAAGATAAGAAGACACGGCGTCCCTTTTTCCTCCCTGCTACTGCAAGAAGGTATTTGTCAGCTCGACTGAGCTATGATGGATATTTTACATTTTTTATTGGATTAACTGATTTTCCCTGGATTATATTATTTTTCTTTTTTACAAGCTTTTTGTTTTATTACAATTTTTGATGGATTAAACCTCAATTAATGGATTAAACCAAATGTTTCCCTTCTGATTTAATTAGGGATTTTTTCCTTTCTGTCAATAACAGATTAGAAGGAATTTAAAGAGAGTTTGAGCACCGAGAGTCGGGCTGCAGCGAGCTGATTGTTTGGAAAAACTTGGAAGATAGAAGAACACAGTGTCCCTGTTAACTGCTGCGGCTGAAGGCCTCTCGTCAGCTCAACAGAGCAATGATGGATTAAAACATAATTTAAAGGAATATACTATTTTGCTGAAAACCTTAATGAATTATACTGTGAAAAGAAGACAACGGAGCAAGGCCTGCATTAAGAGAGCTGATTGTTTTCAAATCTGGAAGAATTTAAAGAGAGTTACCTGCACAGAATCAACATTCTGGAAGACTCCAGGTCTGCGCTTCGAGGCCTGAAGTTTTGTTAGTATTTGAGGAGGCGACTGTTATCTCCATCTGTTAACCGCTGTAGAGCTGAAGGTTTTCATCTGCTCGGCTGAACCTATGATGAGAAATAAGTGACTCTGAACTATTATTATTTTTTCCTTCTCAATTGGATTTAACACAATTTTGTGGAACAAACAAACTTTTTTTGATTGGATTCAACTATTAATTGGATTACAGTTTTGGATCATACGAGGCTGACCCCAGAGCAGGATCTGCCCACTGAAGGCCTGAGAACTGAGAAAACACGGCATACTTTCCACCTCTGAAAGTATCTTATAGGCTGAAGGGAGTTTGGAGAAAGTTTTGGGCATTGAAGGTCAGGCGTACAGCGGGTTGGTTGATTACAGTCTAAAAGAACAATGTTCTATTTTTAGTCTCCGGCAGTGGTTGGCCCCCCGACCGCTAGGTAGCGCTATTGCGCTAATCCGCTTGTAGCGTAGCTAAATAATCTGTTAGCTTTACAGCGGATTGACTAAGTTTTATAATTCATAAGCGGATTTATGCTATTTTTATTTAAAATGCAGTACCGCTAATAACTAATTATCTATCAGTAAAAACGAAATAACGTATTTACGAGCAGCGCCGGATGTGGTCCGTCACAAAAAAGCGTCCCCCTCAGTCTCTTGGTGTGTGCTCTCTCTATCAGTTAGCAGCCAGTGTGTTACTCTGGAGCCTTATTGCTTGTTTTCGAAGAGTCAGACGAAGACTTTTTAACATGGAGGGTGAACTTATGGATGTTTCTCAGGGCCTACGCGACGCGTCTGGATTTAAAAATAGAATTTCGCCACATTAGCACTCTTCAAAATGGCGTCCGCGACAGCCAAAGAAGCCAGGATTTTACAACAAAACACGGTAAAACAATTATTTCTTTGCTGAGAAAAAATATATTTCATAGCTGACGTTATAGCACAAGTTTTTCTGAGCTTGAGAGTTTCACGAAATGGTCAAATCTGCTGGATTTAAAAAAGTAGTTCACCATTAGGACTCTTCAAAATGGCGTCCGCAAGGCAGCAAACTTACATACTCAGGGAATCACAAGGAACTCAGGAGACAGAGGCCACAGGAGACAATGCCAGGACAATGATAAACACAGAGATACAGACTTATTTTTGATTTGATTTGATGTTCATTCATTCATTTTAAAAGAACAATACAGATTCAGATTCAGATTCAGATTCAGTTTATTATCGCCATTGTCAATGAACAGGATTCACAGACTAGGAATTTGCTTCGGCATAACGGTGCATAAAATATAAAAACATAAGACACAAAAAACATAAACCATAAAACATCAATACAATCAATACAATATTCAGTGAACAAAAACTACTAAGAAACAGCGCAATTAGAGTGGTGCAATCAAAATACAGTGATACAGTGATTCCCAATCAAAATACAAAGAACAAATACAAAATACAGCGACCAAGGCAAGTTATGAGGTAGCATGGTTATGAGTGTTCAAGAGTCTGACAGCAGAGGGGAAGAAACTGTTTTTATGGCGGGAGGTTCTGGTCCCAATTGACCGAAGCCTCCTGCCTGAGGGGAGTGGTTCGAACAGACCGTATGCAGGGTGAGAAGGGTCAGCTGTGATCCGACCTGCTCGCCTCACAGTCCTGGAGACGTACAGGTCATGGAGAGATGGGAGACTACAGCCGATTACCTTCTCAGCAGAGCGCACAATGCGCTGCAGTCTGTGTCTGTCCCTGACAGTGGCCCCGGCGTACCACACTGTGATGGACGCGCTGAGAATGGACTCGATGATGGCCGTGTAGAACTGCACCATCAGCTTGGCCGGCAGCTTGGCCTTCCTCAGCTGTCGCAGGAAGTACATCCTCTGCTGAGCCTTTTTGATGAGGGAGCTGATGGTTGGCTCCCACTTGAGGTCCTGGGTGATGGTGGTGCCGAGGAACCGGTAGCAGTCCCCAATGATGATGGGGGTGTTGTTAAAGGTGATGGGGGGCAGAGGGGCTCTGTCTTTCCTGAAGTCCACAATCATCTCCACTGTCTTCTGGGCGTTGAGCTCCAGGTTGTTGTTGCTGCACCAGGTCACCAGCCGGCCCACCTCTCTCCTGTACAAAACAGTTTCATCAGATACAAGGATGAATAGACTTTTAGCTGAATGGATGGATGGATAGACAGTTAACTGGATGGATGGATAGACACTTAGCTGGATGGATGGATGGATGATCTTTAACAAGTTCTAAAATCATTAAAATTTAACCTCAGCTTGTGCCTCTGACCCAACAGAACCTCCTTCAGCAGCAGAATCCTCTGTGGTTCTCTGACTTCATCAGTCTGCAGGACTTCATCAGTCTCTCTCCTGGTTCTGGAGGAGTTCTGACCCACTCTTCTTTCCATTGTTGCTTCAGTTCTTTGAGGTTTCTGCTCAGCTCTCTGAAGGTTTCAGGTTCAGGTTCTGGACTCTGACTGGGCCGTTGATTTGATTTGATGTTTATTCATTCATTTTAAAAGAACAATACAAAACAGTTTCATCAGATACAAGAATACAAGTAGGATAAAATGAAAGGAGCAGAAAGAAGATGAAATCTTATTATATCTGCCCCTTATTTTTTTCATTCATTCATTCAACCTTTATTTATACAGGCTAGCCTCGTTGAGTCACGGGGACTCATTTACAAGAGGGACCTGTCTCACTCACACCAAACAACCATCCACTCTCACACTCACACCTAGGGTCAATTTAGAGTCACCAATCAGCCTAACAAGCATGTTTTTTGGTCTGTGGGAGGAAACCGGAGTACCCGGAGGAAACCCACGCATGCACGGGGAGAACATGCAAACTCCACCCAGAAAGGCCCCGGACCGGGATTTGAACCGGCAACCTTCTCGCTGAGAGGCAGCAGCTCTACCAGTTGTGCCACCGTGCTACCCAACTGTGAATTTATTTCACAGTTTGTTCAACCAATGATAACCTTCAAACTACATCACAAAATGAATAAATCTACTAATTTATCTAACTGTAATACACAAACTACATCACAAAATGAATAACTCTACTTAATTTTTCTAACTGTAATACACAAACACACTAAGCTACATCATATATAGTTTTTGAGCAAGTCCTTTTCGACCTTTTTCTTAAATGTATACATTGGGCAGCACGGTGGCACAACTGGTAGAGCTGCTGCCTCTCAGCGAGAAGGTTGCCGGTTCAAATCCCGGTCCGGGGCCTTTCTGGGTGGAGTTTGCATGTTCTCCCCGTGCATGCGTGGGTTTCCTCCGGGTACTCCGGTTTCCTCCCACAGACCAAAAAACATGCTTGTTAGGCTGATTGGTGATGAATATCTGTCCCTTTAAGATTGTAATAACTTTGTCTAAATTTCTTTGGATATTTAAAGGTAATGTGTTATTATGAGCCCTATACATAACTGATAAAATACTATATTCTACCAATTCCTGGAATTTCAATAAATTTAGCTGAAGAAACAAGGTGTTTGATGGGTGACTGAAATGTTTTCTGGTGATTACTCTTACAGCTCTCTTTTGTAAAATAAAAACAGGCTTTGTAATTGTTTTGCACGCTTTTCCCCAAACCTCAATACAATAGATTAAATGTGGAACAATGATTGTGTTATACAACATATACAGAGCTTTATCAATTAAAAAATCCCTGACTTTATATACAGGTACATGAACACACAGCATGACAATCACAAACACCTGGACAACAAAATGGAGGAGATAAGCAAGACAATTAACAGAGAGACCAGGGAGTGTAGGGATGGGGACCCATCACCTGAGAGCAACATGCTTACAACTGTTATCTTGAAGTTCTAGGGTGTAGAGAGCCACAGAAACGGTTATGGTAGGCCGGATTTGGCCCACGGGCCTTGAGTTTGACACATGCGATCTAGTGGTACTAAAAGTAACAAAAGAAAAAAAAACAGCCAAATATGTCTGCAGTTTAGCTAACAGACTTTGGAATGGGTACATTTTGTCCTTGTGAAACCTGTTGAAGAGAACCAAACTAAATACTCTGAAACTCAAACAACTTACTGTATAACAGTTCATGCACCGCTAGTTGGCAGTGTAGTGCAAATATTGCATAACTTGCTGCTACCAATTGTTGAATTTAATTAGCGGATTAGAATTAGCTTCCCCTAATTTTCATAAGACATTAGTGCTTTTGAAATTGCGGACCTAAATAAATTAATTAGTGCTTTAGAAATAGCGGAACTAATTTTTGGATTAGCGTTGCCCACCACTGGTCTCCGACCTGCTTCGAAAGACCTTTCATCAGCACCACAGAAGATTGAAGGGAGTTTGGAGGAAGCTTTGTGCATCGAAGGTCAAGCGTAAAGCGGGTTGGTTGTTTACAGTCTAAAAGAACACAATGTTCTATTTTTAGTCTCCGGCCTGCTTCGAAAGGCCTTCCATCAGCTCCACAGAACTAATAAAAATGTAACAGCTTTGATGGATTAAAACTGGGATTTTTAACACGACAGAATTACCTGGAGGTTTTTCTGTGGAATTACAATGAAGACTTAGTCAGTCTGCTGGAAGTGCAGACTTTTCTGACTGGAATACAACAGAATCACCTGGAGGTTTTTCTGTAGAAAAATAACAAGATTTCCTGGTGGGATTATAAAACAAGTTTCCTGGAGGATCATAAAACAAGTTTCTTGGAGGATCATTAAACAAAACTATCCTGGAGGATTATAAAACAAGTTTTCCTGGTGGAAATAAAAACACAAGTTGGAATACAACAAGATTACCTGGATGGATTAAACAGATTTGATTAGAATCAGATTATTGTGGAATAAACCAACATTTTTGAAGATCATACAAATTATTGATCAGATTACAACTCAAATCATTTAAAGCTCAAAACACCTAAAAGCCTTGCCTGTGGAAAGACACCTTTGGTGAGTTGTTGAATCATTTAACTCTTTGAATGCAAGTCATGTATCTGATTTATTCATTCTGTCGTAAGAAGTGCTCAAGCTTTTCCCTTGCAACTATTAATCAAAGAAACATAAAACGTACAAATCTGGATTCATCCTTGACTCACCTTGATATTAAATGATGGATAACTTGGTTCAACAACAACAACAATATCACTGGAGGCTTCAAATGGTTTCATTAGCTTCAAGAGTAAAACAACATCCTGGGACCTTATTTTCCTAGGTCCTAAAGCTAACCAGACCAGAAACAATTGCAATCTACAGAGGTAAGCTGTCGTTAATATACGTTTCTCCGTGAGGTACGTTCTGACTCCACTCTGCTAAGTCAGGCTGTCTACGGAGTGAAAACGAGGGTGTGACGTATAGATGGAGATAGTAAACAAGTCTGGGTGAATTACCTCAAACTCAGCCTTAATCCTAACCTTTCGGACACATTGGGTAATACTCGTTTGCAAGGATAAAGTTAAGGAACCGTTACTGGAGTAGGCTGGAGTGAGGACTTGTTGCAAAGTCCTGTGGTTGTATCACTCACGTAGAATGACAATATATATATATATCCTCCTGAGACCTGGCGCATATATTTTGTCTATTATAGTGGACATATTGTTCACCTTCATCTTCTATTCCTTTTTTGAATTACACTATCAAGCCCTCCTGTACTCTTTAGAGGACATCCTAGGCTTTCCAGGGATATCTCATGTGAAAGGTTTGCATGCTGGAAACTCCTTTTTTTCCTAATACAAAATGGCCAGTATACAAGCAACAACATTTTATTGAAAGAGAGGTAAATCAAGTATTTAACATCTTTTGCTATTTTTGTCATGATATTTATAGATATTCTTGTTAATTAACATACTAGTAACAATATTTTGACTGATGAAAACAATTTAATAATTCCTCTTTTGAAATACCAGCCCTTTTATAAATGTCAATTGTAGTGGACACCAGGATCTTTTCAGTGTATTTAATGACTCTGTATTGATGTAGGAGAAAGAAGTGAAGCAGAAAGGATTCTATGCAAGACAGTAGAGGAAGATTCTGATTTGAAACTGTCAGATGAAGAAAAGGATGAGGATAAGAATCAGCCTGTAATAGGGGAAGAGAATGAAGAAGGAGAAAAAGAAGATTCAGGAGAATCTGATGAAGGGACAGACTCAGAACCCGAGAGAGTGCAGGAAAGTTGCCGTACTGTGTGGGCCAGGACTAACTTGTAGGTTTTCCCAATATATTTGGGTACGCAGGTTCGGATGGTGCGCAAAGTTCCTGGCTCCAGGTGGGGAGGGGGCTACGGCTATGGTTTTACCCAGGGACGGATCACCGAAGGCGGGCGGGGTTGGCATAGACGGTCCCTCCGTGTTCTGGAGGGGCGTCGGGAGGAGCACCGGAGCTGGGCAAGTTTCATCCAGGATCTCTGGTGCGCGCGGATCATCCTTAGCCAGGCCTCAGTGCCCCCTCCCTGGCTGTAAGACCACTGACTTGCCCCGGTGCATGCTGTTCCTCTTTACCCAGGCCTTAGTGCCCCCTCCCCGTGTGTAGAACCATCGACTCGCCCCGGTGCAGGTGGATCATCTTTACCCAAGCCTCAGTGCCCCCTCTCTGGCTATAGGACCACCGACTCACCCCGGTTCATGAGGTTCCTCTTTACCCAGGCCTCAGTGCCCCCTCCCTGGGTGTAGGACCACTACTCGCCCCGGTACACGTGGATCAGCCGTAGCCAGGCCTAAGTGCCCCCTCCTGGGTGTAGAACCACCAACTCACCCCGGTACGCACGGCTCCTCTTTACCCAGGCCTCAGTGCTCCCTCCCTGGGTGTAGGACCACCGACTCGCCCTGGTACACGTGGATCAGCCGTAGCCAGGCCTAAGTGC
>JBBPBX010019267.1:0-44620 GCA_038048925.1 Garcialebias charrua
ACATATACTGTGTACATTAACTCATATGCTGCTTTGCCACTCTTTGCAAATGTCAATGCTAGAACCTTCAGTTTATTTTATAGATATACTTTTTATACTTTTTATACTACTATGCAAAAACTCAGGACAGTATTACACTTTTATTATTTCATTTTATGCTTATGTTCATTAAATGTTTAGTGTTTTAGTGTTGGTGTAAATTTTCATACTTTTATACTACTATGCAAAAACTCAGGACAGTGTTACACTTTTACTATTTTATGCTTATGTTTATTAAATGTTTCAGTGTTTAAATGTTTACTGTTGCACCGAGGGACTGAGAGAAATGCAATTTCAATCCTGTGTATGTCCTGTACATATTGCAGTTCTGACAATAAAGTTGACTTTGACTTTGATCTGTTTCATGTTGCTGTTGTTCGGTTTCATGTTGCTGCTGATCTGTTTCATGTTGCTGCTGATCTGTTTCATGTTGCTGCTGATCTGTTTCATGTTGCTGCTGATCTGTTTCATGTTGCTGCTGATCTGTTTCATGTTGCTGCTGATCTGTTTCATGTTGCTGCTGATCTGTTTCATGTTGCTGCTGATCTGTTTCATGTTGCTGCTGATCTGTTTCATGTTGCTGCTGATCTGTTTCATGTTGCTGCTGATCTGTTTCATGTTGCTGCTTATCTGTTTCATGTTGCTGCTGATCTGTTTCATGTTGCTGCTGATCTGTTTCATGTTGCTGCTGATCTGTTTCATGTTGCTGCTGATCTGTTTCATGTTGCTGCTGGTTGCTGCTGATCTGTTTCATGTTGCTGCTGATCTGTTTCATGCTGTTGCTGCTCTGTTTCATGTTGCTGCTGATCTGTTTCATGTTGCTACTGATCTGTTTCATGCTGCTGCTGATCTGTTTCATGTTGCTGCTGATCGGTTTCATGTTGCTGCTGATCTGGTTCATGTTGCTGCTGATCTGTTTCATGCTGCTGCTGATCTGTTTCATGCTGCTGCTGATCTGTTTCATGTTGCTGCTGATCTGTTTCATGTTGCTGCTGATCTGTTTCATGTTGCTGCTGATCTGTTTCATGTTGCTGCTGATCTGTTTCATGTTGCTGCTGATCTGTTTCATGTTGCTGCTGATCTGTTTCATGTTGCTGCTGATCTGTTTCATGTTGCTGCTGATCTGTTTCATGTTGCTGCTGATCTGTTTCATGTTGCTGCTGATCTGTTTCATGTTGCTGCTGATCTGTTTCATGTTGCTGCTGATCTGTTTCATGTTGCTGCTGATCTGTTTCATGTTGCTGCTGATCTGTTTCATGTTGCTGCTGATCTGTTTCATGTTGCTGCTGATCTGTTTCATGTTGCTGCTGATCTGTTTCATGTTGCTGCTGATCTGTTTCATGTTGCTGCTGATCTGTTTCATGTTGCTGCTGATCTGTTTCATGTTGCTGCTGATCTGTTTCATGTTGCTGCTGATCTGTTTCATGTTGCTGCTGATCTGTTTCATGTTGCTGCTGATCTGTTTCATGTTGCTGCTGATCTGTTTCATGTTGCTGCTGATCTGTTTCATGTTGCTGCTGATCTGTTTCATGTTGCTGCTGATCTGTTTCATGTTGCTGCTGATCTGTTTCATGTTGCTGCTGATCTGTTTCATGTTGCTGCTGATCTGTTTCATGTTGCTGCTGATCTGTTTCATGTTGCTGCTGATCTGTTTCATGTTGCTGCTGATCTGTTTCATGTTGCTGCTGATCTGTTTCATGTTGCTGCTGATCTGTTTCATGTTGCTGCTGATCTGTTTCATGTTGCTGCTGATCTGTTTCATGTTGCTGCTGATCTGTTTCATGTTGCTGCTGATCTGTTTCATGTTGCTGCTGATCTGTTTCATACTGCTGCTGATCTGTTTCATACAGCTGCTGATCTGTTTCATGTTGCTGCTGATCTGTTTCATACTGCTGCTGATCTGTTTCATGTTGCTGCTGATCTGTTTCATGTTGCTGCTGATCTGTTTCATACTCTGCTGATCTGTTTCATGTAGCTGCTGATCTGTTTCATGTTGCTGCTGATCTGTTTCATGTTGCTGCTGATCTGTTTCATGTTGCTGCTGATCTGTTTCATGTAGCTGCTGATCTGTTTCATGTTGCTGCTGATCTGTTTCATACTGCTGCTGATCTGTTTCATGTTGCTGCTGATCTGTTTCATGTTGCTGCTGATCTGTTTCATACTGCTGCTGATCTGTTTCATGTAGCTGCTGATCTGTTTCATGTTGCTGCTGATCTGTTTCATGTTGCTGCTGATCTGTTTCATGTTGCTGCTGATCTGTTTCATGTTGCTGCTGATCTGTTCCATGTTGCTGTTGATCTGTTTCACGTAGCTGCTGATCTGTTTCATGTTGCTGTTGATCTTGATGCTGTTGGCATATGCTGCTGTGCCACTATACCAACATCAACTACCTCATACATATACTGTGTACATTAACTCATATGCTGCTATGCCACTCTTTGCAAATGTCAATGCTAGAACCTTCAGTTTATTTTATAGATATACTTTTTATACTTTTTATACTACTATGCAAAAACTCAGGACAGTATTACACTTTTATTATTTCATTTTATGCTTATGTTCATTAAATGTTTAGTGTTTTAGTGTTGGTGTAAATTTTCATACTTTTATACTACTATGCAAAAACTCAGGACAGTGTTACACTTTTACTATTTTATGCTTATGTTTATTAAATGTTTCAGTGTTTAAATGTTTACTGTTGCACCGAGGGACTGAGAGAAATGCAATTTCAATCCTGTGTATGTCCTGTACATATTGCAGTTCTGACAATAAAGTTGACTTTGACTTTGATCTGTTTCATGTTGCTGTTGTTCGGTTTCATGTTGCTGCTGATCTGGTTCATGTTGCTGCTGATCTGTTTAATGTTGCTGCTGATCTGTTTCATGTTGCTGCTGATCTGTTTCATGTTGCTGCTGATCTGTTTCATGCTGCTGCTGATCTGTTTCATGTTGCTGCTGATCTGTTTCATGTTGCTGCTGATCTGTTTCATGTTGCTGCTGATCTGTTTCATGTTGCTGCTGATCTGTTTCATGTTGCTGCTGATCTGTTTCATGTTGCTGCTGATCTGTTTCATGTTGCTGCTGATCTGTTTCATGTTGCTGCTGATCTGTTTCATGTTGCTGCTGATCTGTTTCATGTTGCTGCTGATCTGTTTCATGTTGCTGCTGATCTGTTTCATGTTGCTGCTGATCTGTTTCATGTTGCTGCTGATCTGTTTCATGTTGCTGCTGATCTGTTTCATGTTGCTGCTGATCTGTTTCATGTTGCTGCTGATCTGTTTCATGTTGCTGCTGATCTGTTTCATGTTGCTGCTGATCTGTTTCATGTTGCTGCTGATCTGTTTCATGTTGCTGCTGATCTGTTTCATGTTGCTGCTGATCTGTTTCATGTTGCTGCTGATCTGTTTCATGTTGCTGCTGATCTGTTTCATGTTGCTGCTGATCTGTTTCATGTTGCTGCTGATCTGTTTCATGTTGCTGCTGATCTGTTTCATGTTGCTGCTGATCTGTTTCATGTTGCTGCTGATCTGTTTCATGTTGCTGCTGATCTGTTTCATGTTGCTGCTGATCTGTTTCATGTTGCTGCTGATCTGTTTCATGTTGCTGCTGATCTGTTTCATGTTGCTGCTGATCTGTTTCATGTTGCTGCTGATCTGTTTCATGTTGCTGCTGATCTGTTTCATGTTGCTGCTGATCTGTTTCATGTTGCTGCTGATCTGTTTCATGTTGCTGCTGATCTGTTTCATGTTGCTGCTGATCTGTTTCATGTTGCTGCTGATCTGTTTCATGTTGCTGCTGATCTGTTTCATGTTGCTGCTGATCTGTTTCATGTTGCTGCTGATCTGTTTCATGTTGCTGCTGATCTGTTTCATGTTGCTGCTGATCTGTTTCATGTTGCTGCTGATCTGTTTCATGTTGCTGCTGATCTGTTTCATGTTGCTGCTGATCTGTTTCATGTTGCTGCTGATCTGTTTCATGTTGCTGCTGATCTGTTTCATGTTGCTGCTGATCTGTTTCATGTTGCTGCTGATCTGTTTCATGTTGCTGCTGATCTGTTTCATGTTGCTGCTGATCTGTTTCATGTTGCTGCTGATCTGTTTCATGTTGCTGCTGATCTGTTTCATGTTGCTGCTGATCTGTTTCATGTTGCTGCTGATCTGTTTCATGTTGCTGCTGATCTGTTTCATACTGCTGCTGATCTGTTTCATGTAGCTGCTGATCTGTTTCATGTTGCTGCTGATCTTTTTCATACTGCTGCTGATCTGTTTCATGTAGCTGCTGATCTGTTTCATGTTGCTGCTGATCTGTTTCATACTTTTGCTGATCTGTTTCATGTTGCTGCTGATCTGTTTCATATTGCTGCTGATCTGTTTCATGTAGCTGCTGATCTGTTTCATGTTGCTGCTGATCTGTTTCATACTGCTGCTGATCTGTTTCATGTAGCTGCTGATCTGTTTCATGTTGCTGCTGATCTGTTTCATACTGCTGCTGATCTGTTTCATGTAGCTGCTGATCTGTTTCATGTTGCTGCTGATCTGTTTCATGTTGCTGCTGATCTGTTTCATGTTGCTGCTGATCTGTTTCATGTTGCTGCTGATCTGTTCCATGTTGCTGTTGATCTGTTTCACGTAGCTGCTGATCTGTTTCATGTTGCTGTTGATCTTGATGCTGTTGGCATATGCTGCTGTGCCACTATACCAACATCAACTACCTCATACATATACTGTGTACATTAACTCATATGCTGCTATGCCACTCTTTGCAAATGTCAATGCTAGAACCTTCAGTTTATTTTATAGATATACTTTTTATACTACTATGCAAAAACTCAGGACAGTATTACACTTTTATTATTTCATTTTATGCTTATGTTCATTAAATGTTTAGTGTTTTAGTGTTGGTGTAAATTTTCATACTTTTATACTACTATGCAAAAACTCAGGACAGTGTTACACTTTTACTATTTTATGCTTATGTTTATTAAATGTTTCAGTGTTTAAATGTTTACTGTTGCACCGAGGGACTGAGAGAAATGCAATTTCAATCCTGTGTATGTCCTGTACATATTGCAGTTCTGACAATAAAGTTGACTTTGACTTTGATCTGTTTCATGTTGCTGTTGTTCGGTTTCATGTTGCTGCTGATCTGGTTCATGTTGCTGCTGATCTGTTTAATGTTGCTGCTGATCTGTTTCATGTTGCTGCTGATCTGTTTCATGTTGCTGCTGATCTGTTTCATGTTGCTGCTGATCTGTTTCATGTTGCTGCTGATCTGTTTCATGTTGCTGCTGATCTGTTTCATGTTGCTGCTGATCTGTTTCATGTTGCTGCTGATCTGTTTCATGTTGCTGCTGATCTGTTTCATGTTGCTGCTGATCTGTTTCATGTTGCTGCTGATCTGTTTCATGTTGCTGCTGATCTGTTTCATGTTGCTGCTGATCTGTTTCATGTTGCTGCTGATCTGTTTCATGTTGCTGCTGATCTGTTTCATGTTGCTGCTGATCTGTTTCATGTTGCTGCTGATCTGTTTCATGTTGCTGCTGATCTGTTTCATGTTGCTGCTGATCTGTTTCATGTTGCTGCTGATCTGTTTCATGTTGCTGCTGATCTGTTTCATGTTGCTGCTGATCTGTTTCATGTTGCTGCTGATCTGTTTCATGTTGCTGCTGATCTGTTTCATGTTGCTGCTGATCTGTTTCATGTTGCTGCTGATCTGTTTCATGTTGCTGCTGATCTGTTTCATGTTGCTGCTGATCTGTTTCATGTTGCTGCTGATCTGTTTCATGTTGCTGCTGATCTGTTTCATGTTGCTGCTGATCTGTTTCATGTTGCTGCTGATCTGTTTCATGTTGCTGCTGATCTGTTTCATGTTGCTGCTGATCTGTTTCATGTTGCTGCTGATCTGTTTCATGTTGCTGCTGATCTGTTTCATGTTGCTGCTGATCTGTTTCATGTTGCTGCTGATCTGTTTCATGTTGCTGCTGATCTGTTTCATGTTGCTGCTGATCTGTTTCATGTTGCTGCTGATCTGTTTCATACTGCTGCTGATCTGTTTCATGTTGCTGCTGATCTGTTTCATACTGCTGCTGATCTGTTTCATGTAGCTGCTGATCTGTTTCATGTTGCTGCTGATCTTTTTCATACTGCTGCTGATCTGTTTCATGTAGCTGCTGATCTGTTTCATGTTGCTGCTGATCTGTTTCATACTGCTGCTGATCTGTTTCATGTTGCTGCTGATCTGTTTCATGTTGCTGCTGATCTGTTTCATGTTGCTGCTGATCTGTTTCATGTTGCTGCTGATCTGTTTCATGTTGCTGCTGATCTGTTTCATGTTGCTGCTGATCTGTTTCATGTTGCTGCTGATCTGTTTCATGTTGCTGCTGATCTGTTTCATGTTGCTGCTGATCTGTTTCATGTTGCTGCTGATCTGTTTCATGTTGCTGCTGATCTGTTTCATGTTGCTGCTGATCTGTTTCATGTTGCTGCTGATCTGTTTCATGTTGCTGCTGATCTGTTTCATGTTGCTGCTGATCTGTTTCATGTTGCTGCTGATCTGTTTCATGTTGCTGCTGATCTGTTTCATGTTGCTGCTGATCTGTTTCATGTTGCTGCTGATCTGTTTCATGTTGCTGCTGATCTGTTTCATGTTGCTGCTGATCTGTTTCATGTTGCTGCTGATCTGTTTCATGTTGCTGCTGATCTGTTTCATGTTGCTGCTGATCTGTTTCATGTTGCTGCTGATCTGTTTCATGTTGCTGCTGATCTGTTTCATGTTGCTGCTGATCTGTTTCATGTTGCTGCTGATCTGTTTCATGTTGCTGCTGATCTGTTTCATGTTGCTGCTGATCTGTTTCATGTTGCTGCTGATCTGTTTCATGTTGCTGCTGATCTGTTTCATGTTGCTGCTGATCTGTTTCATGTTGCTGCTGATCTGTTTCATGTTGCTGCTGATCTGTTTCATGTTGCTGCTGATCTGTTTCATGTTGCTGCTGATCTGTTTCATGTTGCTGCTGATCTGTTTCATGTTGCTGCTGATCTGTTTCATGTTGCTGCTGATCTGTTTCATGTTGCTGCTGATCTGTTTCATGTTGCTGCTGATCTGTTTCATGTTGCTGCTGATCTGTTTCATGTTGCTGCTGATCTGTTTCATGTTGCTGCTGATCTGTTTCATGTTGCTGCTGATCTGTTTCATGTTGCTGCTGATCTGTTTCATGTTGCTGCTGATCTTTTTCATACTGCTGCTGATCTGTTTCATGTAGCTGCTGATCTGTTTCATGTTGCTGCTGATCTGTTTCATACTTTTGCTGATCTGTTTCATGTTGCTGCTGATCTGTTTCATATTGCTGCTGATCTGTTTCATGTAGCTGCTGATCTGTTTCATGTTGCTGCTGATCTGTTTCATACTGCTGCTGATCTGTTTCATGTAGCTGCTGATCTGTTTCATGTTGCTGCTGATCTGTTTCATACTGCTGCTGATCTGTTTCATGTAGCTGCTGATCTGTTTCATGTTGCTGCTGATCTGTTTCATGTTGCTGCTGATCTGTTTCATGTTGCTGCTGATCTGTTTCATGTTGCTGCTGATCTGTTCCATGTTGCTGTTGATCTGTTTCACGTAGCTGCTGATCTGTTTCATGTTGCTGTTGATCTTGATGCTGTTGGCATATGCTGCTGTGCCACTATACCAACATCAACTACCTCATACAGCAGCACGGTGGCACAACTGGTAGAGCTGCTGCCTCTCAGCGAGAAGGTTGCCGGTTCAAATCCCGGTCCGGGGCCTTTCTGGGTGGAGTTTGCATGTTCTCCCCGTGCATGCGTGGGTTTCCTCCGGGTACTCCGGTTTCCTCCCACAGACCAAAAAACATGCTTGTTAGGCTGATTGGTGACTCTAAATTGACCCTAGGTGTGAGTGTGAGAGTGGATGGTTGTTTGGTGTGAGTGAGACAGGTCCCTCTTGTAAATGAGTCCCCGTGACTCAACGAGGCTAGCCTGTATAAATAAAGGTTGAATGAATGAATACATATACTGTGTACATTAACTCATATGCTGCTATGCCACTCTTTGCAAATGTCAATGCTAGAACCTTCAGTTTATTTTATAGATATACTTTTTATACTACTATGCAAAAACTCAGGACAGTATTACACTTTTATTATTTCATTTTATGCTTATGTTCATTAAATGTTTAGTGTTTTAGTGTTGGTGTAAATTTCATAATTTTATACTACTATGCAAAAACTCAGGACAGTGTTACACTTTTACTATTTTATGCTTATGTTTATTAAATGTTTCAGTGTTTAAATGTTTACTGTTGCACCGAGGGACTGAGAGAAATGCAATTTCAATCCTGTGTATGTCCTGTACATATTGCAGTTCTGACAATAAAGTTGACTTTGACTTTGATCTGTTTCATGTTGCTGTTGTTCGGTTTCATGTTGCTGCTGATCTGGTTCATGTTGCTGCTGATCTGTTTAATGTTGCTGCTGATCTGTTTCATGTTGCTGCTGATCTGTTTCATGTTGCTGCTGATCTGTTTCATGTTGCTGCTGATCTGTTTCATGTTGCTGCTGATCTGTTTCATGTTGCTGCTGATCTGTTTCATGTTGCTGCTGATCTGTTTCATGTTGCTGCTGATCTGTTTCATGTTGCTGCTGATCTGTTTCATGTTGCTGCTGATCTGTTTCATGTTGCTGCTGATCTGTTTCATGTTGCTGCTGATCTGTTTCATGTTGCTGCTGATCTGTTTCATGTTGCTGCTGATCTGTTTCATGTTGCTGCTGATCTGTTTCATGTTGCTGCTGATCTGTTTCATGTTGCTGCTGATCTGTTTCATGTTGCTGCTGATCTGTTTCATGTTGCTGCTGATCTGTTTCATGTTGCTGCTGATCTGTTTCATGTTGCTGCTGATCTGTTTCATGTTGCTGCTGATCTGTTTCATGTTGCTGCTGATCTGTTTCATGTTGCTGCTGATCTGTTTCATGTTGCTGCTGATCTGTTTCATGTTGCTGCTGATCTGTTTCATGTTGCTGCTGATCTGTTTCATGTTGCTGCTGATCTGTTTCATGTTGCTGCTGATCTGTTTCATGTTGCTGCTGATCTGTTTCATGTTGCTGCTGATCTGTTTCATGTTGCTGCTGATCTGTTTCATGTTGCTGCTGATCTGTTTCATGTTGCTGCTGATCTGTTTCATGTTGCTGCTGATCTGTTTCATGTTGCTGCTGATCTGTTTCATGTTGCTGCTGATCTGTTTCATGTTGCTGCTGATCTGTTTCATGTTGCTGCTGATCTGTTTCATGTTGCTGCTGATCTGTTTCATGTTGCTGCTGATCTGTTTCATGTTGCTGCTGATCTGTTTCATGTTGCTGCTGATCTGTTTCATGTTGCTGCTGATCTGTTTCATGTTGCTGCTGATCTGTTTCATGTTGCTGCTGATCTGTTTCATGTTGCTGCTGATCTGTTTCATGTTGCTGCTGATCTGTTTCATGTTGCTGCTGATCTGTTTCATGTTGCTGCTGATCTGTTTCATGTTGCTGCTGATCTGTTTCATGTTGCTGCTGATCTGTTTCATGTTGCTGCTGATCTGTTTCATGTTGCTGCTGATCTGTTTCATGTTGCTGCTGATCTGTTTCATGTTGCTGCTGATCTGTTTCATGTTGCTGCTGATCTGTTTCATGTTGCTGCTGATCTGTTTCATGTAGCTGCTGATCTGTTTCATGTTGCTGCTGATCTGTTTCATGTTGCTGCTGATCTGTTTCATGTTGCTGCTGATCTGTTTCATGTTGCTGCTGATCTGTTCCATGTTGCTGTTGATCTGTTTCACGTAGCTGCTGATCTGTTTCATGTTGCTGTTGATCTTGATGCTGTTGGCATATGCTGCTGTGCCACTATACCAACATCAACTACCTCATACATATACTGTGTACATTAACTCATATGCTGCTATGCCACTCTTTGCAAATGTCAATGCTAGAACCTTCAGTTTATTTTATAGATATACTTTTTATACTTTTTATACTACTATGCAAAAACTCAGGACAGTATTACACTTTTATTATTTCATTTTATGCTTATGTTCATTAAATGTTTAGTGTTTTAGTGTTGGTGTAAATTTTCATACTTTTATACTACTATGCAAAAACTCAGGACAGTGTTACACTTTTACTATTTTATGCTTATGTTTATTAAATGTTTCAGTGTTTAAATGTTTACTGTTGCACCGAGGGACTGAGAGAAATGCAATTTCAATCCTGTGTATGTCCTGTACATATTGCAGTTCTGACAATAAAGTTGACTTTGACTTTGATCTGTTTCATGTTGCTGTTGTTCTGGTTTCATGTTGCTGCTGATCTGTTTCATGTTGCTGCTGATCTGTTTCATGTTGCTGCTGATCTGTTTCATGTTGCTGCTGATCTGTTTCATGTTGCTGCTGATCTGTTTCATGTTGCTGCTGATCTGTTTCATGTTGCTGCTGATCTGTTTCATGTTGCTGCTGATCTGTTTCATGTTGCTGCTGATCTGTTTCATGTTGCTGCTGATCTGTTTCATGTTGCTGCTGATCTGTTTCATGTTGCTGCTGATCTGTTTCATGTTGCTGCTGATCTGTTTCATGTTGCTGCTGATCTGTTTCATGTTGCTGCTGATCTGTTTCATGTTGCTGCTGATCTGTTTCATGTTGCTGCTGATCTGTTTCATGTTGCTGCTGATCTGTTTCATGTTGCTGCTGATCTGTTTCATGTTGCTGCTGATCTGTTTCATGTTGCTGCTGATCTGTTTCATGTTGCTGCTGATCTGTTTCATGTTGCTGCTGATCTGTTTCATGTTGCTGCTGATCTGTTTCATGTTGCTGCTGATCTGTTTCATGTTGCTGCTGATCTGTTTCATGTTGCTGCTGATCTGTTTCATGTTGCTGCTGATCTGTTTCATGTTGCTGCTGATCTGTTTCATGTTGCTGCTGATCTGTTTCATGTTGCTGCTGATCTGTTTCATGTTGCTGCTGATCTGTTTCATGTTGCTGCTGATCTGTTTCATGTTGCTGCTGATCTGTTTCATGTTGCTGCTGATCTGTTTCATGTTGCTGCTGATCTGTTTCATGTTGCTGCTGATCTGTTTCATGTTGCTGCTGATCTGTTTCATGTTGCTGCTGATCTGTTTCATGTTGCTGCTGATCTGTTTCATGTTGCTGCTGATCTGTTTCATGTTGCTGCTGATCTGTTTCATGTTGCTGCTGATCTGTTTCATGTTGCTGCTGATCTGTTTCATGTTGCTGCTGATCTGTTTCATGTTGCTGCTGATCTGTTTCATGTTGCTGCTGATCTGTTTCATGTTGCTGCTGATCTGTTTCATGTTGCTGCTGATCTGTTTCATGTTGCTGCTGATCTGTTTCATGTTGCTGCTGATCTGTTTCATGTTGCTGCTGATCTGTTTCATGTTGCTGCTGATCTGTTTCATGTTGCTGCTGATCTGTTTCATGTTGCTGCTGATCTGTTTCATGTTGCTGCTGATCTGTTTCATGTTGCTGCTGATCTGTTTCATGTTGCTGCTGATCTGTTTCATGTTGCTGCTGATCTGTTTCATGTTGCTGCTGATCTGTTTCATGTTGCTGCTGATCTGTTTCATGTTGCTGCTGATCTGTTTCATGTTGCTGCTGATCTGTTTCATGTTGCTGCTGATCTGTTTCATGTTGCTGCTGATCTGTTTCATGTTGCTGCTGATCTGTTTCATGTTGCTGCTGATCTGTTTCATGTTGCTGCTGATCTGTTTCATGTTGCTGCTGATCTGTTTCATGTTGCTGCTGATCTGTTTCATGTTGCTGCTGATCTGTTTCATGTTGCTGCTGATCTGTTTCATGTTGCTGCTGATCTGTTTCATGTTGCTGCTGATCTGTTTCATGTTGCTGCTGATCTGTTTCATGTTGCTGCTGATCTGTTTCATGTTGCTGCTGATCTGTTTCATGTTGCTGCTGATCTGTTTCATGTTGCTGCTGATCTGTTTCATGTTGCTGCTGATCTGTTTCATGTTGCTGCTGATCTGTTTCATGTTGCTGCTGATCTGTTTCATGTTGCTGCTGATCTGTTTCATGTTGCTGCTGATCTGTTTCATGTTGCTGCTGATCTGTTTCATGTTGCTGCTGATCTGTTTCATGTTGCTGCTGATCTGTTTCATGTTGCTGCTGATCTGTTTCATGTTGCTGCTGATCTGTTTCATGTTGCTGCTGATCTGTTTCATGTTGCTGCTGATCTGTTTCATGTTGCTGCTGATCTGTTTCATGTTGCTGCTGATCTGTTTCATGTTGCTGCTGATCTGTTTCATGTTGCTGCTGATCTGTTTCATGTTGCTGCTGATCTGTTTCATGTTGCTGCTGATCTGTTTCATGTTGCTGCTGATCTGTTTCATGTTGCTGCTGATCTGTTTCATGTTGCTGCTGATCTGTTTCATGTTGCTGCTGATCTGTTTCATGTTGCTGCTGATCTGTTTCATGTTGCTGCTGATCTGTTTCATGTTGCTGCTGATCTGTTTCATGTTGCTGCTGATCTGTTTCATGTTGCTGCTGATCTGTTTCATGTTGCTGCTGATCTGTTTCATGTTGCTGCTGATCTGTTTCATGTTGCTGCTGATCTGTTTCATGTTGCTGCTGATCTGTTTCATGTTGCTGCTGATCTGTTTCATGTTGCTGCTGATCTGTTTCATGTTGCTGCTGATCTGTTTCATGTTGCTGCTGATCTGTTTCATGTTGCTGCTGATCTGTTTCATGTTGCTGCTGATCTGTTTCATGTTGCTGCTGATCTGTTTCATGTTGCTGCTGATCTGTTTCATGTTGCTGCTGATCTGTTTCATGTTGCTGCTGATCTGTTTCATGTTGCTGCTGATCTGTTTCATGTTGCTGCTGATCTGTTTCATGTTGCTGCTGATCTGTTTCATGTTGCTGCTGATCTGTTTCATGTTGCTGCTGATCTGTTTCATGTTGCTGCTGATCTGTTTCATGTTGCTGCTGATCTGTTTCATGTTGCTGCTGATCTGTTTCATGTTGCTGCTGATCTGTTTCATGTTGCTGCTGATCTGTTTCATGTTGCTGCTGATCTGTTTCATGTTGCTGCTGATCTGTTTCATGTTGCTGCTGATCTGTTTCATGTTGCTGCTGATCTGTTTCATGTTGCTGCTGATCTGTTTCATGTTGCTGCTGATCTGTTTCATGTTGCTGCTGATCTGTTTCATGTTGCTGCTGATCTGTTTCATGTTGCTGCTGATCTGTTTCATGTTGCTGCTGATCTGTTTCATGTTGCTGCTGATCTGTTTCATGTTGCTGCTGATCTGTTTCATGTTGCTGCTGATCTGTTTCATGTTGCTGCTGATCTGTTTCATGTTGCTGCTGATCTGTTTCATGTTGCTGCTGATCTGTTTCATGTTGCTGCTGATCTGTTTCATGTTGCTGCTGATCTGTTTCATGTTGCTGCTGATCTGTTTCATGTTGCTGCTGATCTGTTTCATGTTGCTGCTGATCTGTTTCATGTTGCTGCTGATCTGTTTCATGTTGCTGCTGATCTGTTTCATGTTGCTGCTGATCTGTTTCATGTTGCTGCTGATCTGTTTCATGTTGCTGCTGATCTGTTTCATGTTGCTGCTGATCTGTTTCATGTTGCTGCTGATCTGTTTCATGTTGCTGCTGATCTGTTTCATGTTGCTGCTGATCTGTTTCATGTTGCTGCTGATCTGTTTCATGTTGCTGCTGATCTGTTTCATGTTGCTGCTGATCTGTTTCATGTTGCTGCTGATCTGTTTCATGTTGCTGCTGATCTGTTTCATGTTGCTGCTGATCTGTTTCATGTTGCTGCTGATCTGTTTCATGTTGCTGCTGATCTGTTTCATGTTGCTGCTGATCTGTTTCATGTTGCTGCTGATCTGTTTCATGTTGCTGCTGATCTGTTTCATGTTGCTGCTGATCTGTTTCATGTTGCTGCTGATCTGTTTCATGTTGCTGCTGATCTGTTTCATGTTGCTGCTGATCTGTTTCATGTTGCTGCTGATCTGTTTCATGTTGCTGCTGATCTGTTTCATGTTGCTGCTGATCTGTTTCATGTTGCTGCTGATCTGTTTCATGTTGCTGCTGATCTGTTTCATGTTGCTGCTGATCTGTTTCATGTTGCTGCTGATCTGTTTCATGTTGCTGCTGATCTGTTTCATGTTGCTGCTGATCTGTTTCATGTTGCTGCTGATCTGTTTCATGTTGCTGCTGATCTGTTTCATGTTGCTGCTGATCTGTTTCATGTTGCTGCTGATCTGTTTCATGTTGCTGCTGATCTGTTTCATGTTGCTGCTGATCTGTTTCATGTTGCTGCTGATCTGTTTCATGTTGCTGCTGATCTGTTTCATGTTGCTGCTGATCTGTTTCATGTTGCTGCTGATCTGTTTCATGTTGCTGCTGATCTGTTTCATGTTGCTGCTGATCTGTTTCATGTTGCTGCTGATCTGTTTCATGTTGCTGCTGATCTGTTTCATGTTGCTGCTGATCTGTTTCATGTTGCTGCTGATCTGTTTCATGTTGCTGCTGATCTGTTTCATGTTGCTGCTGATCTGTTTCATGTTGCTGCTGATCTGTTTCATGTTGCTGCTGATCTGTTTCATGTTGCTGCTGATCTGTTTCATGTTGCTGCTGATCTGTTTCATGTTGCTGCTGATCTGTTTCATGTTGCTGCTGATCTGTTTCATGTTGCTGCTGATCTGTTTCATGTTGCTGCTGATCTGTTTCATGTTGCTGCTGATCTGTTTCATGTTGCTGCTGATCTGTTTCATGTTGCTGCTGATCTGTTTCATGTTGCTGCTGATCTGTTTCATGTTGCTGCTGATCTGTTTCATGTTGCTGCTGATCTGTTTCATGTTGCTGCTGATCTGTTTCATGTTGCTGCTGATCTGTTTCATGTTGCTGCTGATCTGTTTCATGTTGCTGCTGATCTGTTTCATGTTGCTGCTGATCTGTTTCATGTTGCTGCTGATCTGTTTCATGTTGCTGCTGATCTGTTTCATGTTGCTGCTGATCTGTTTCATACTGCTGCTGATCTGTTTCATGTAGCTGCTGATCTGTTTCATGTTGCTGCTGATCTTTTTCATACTGCTGCTGATCTGTTTCATGTAGCTGCTGATCTGTTTCATGTTGCTGCTGATCTGTTTCATACTTTTGCTGATCTGTTTCATGTTGCTGCTGATCTGTTTCATATTGCTGCTGATCTGTTTCATGTAGCTGCTGATCTGTTTCATGTTGCTGCTGATCTGTTTCATACTGCTGCTGATCTGTTTCATGTAGCTGCTGATCTGTTTCATGTTGCGCTGATCTGTTGCTGATCTGTTTCATGTTGCTGCTGATCTGTTTCATGTAGCTGCTGATCTGTTTCATGTTGCTGCTGATCTGTTTCATGTTGCTGCTGATCTGTTTCATGTTGCTGCTGATCTGTTTCATGTTGCTGCTGATCTGTTCCATGTTGCTGTTGATCTGTTTCACGTAGCTGCTGATCTGTTTCATGTTGCTGTTGATCTTGATGCTGTTGGCATATGCTGCTGTGCCACTATACCAACATCAACTACCTCATACATATACTGTGTACATTAACTCATATGCTGCTATGCCACTCTTTGCAAATGTCAATGCTAGAACCTTCAGTTTATTTTATAGATATACTTTTTATACTTTTTATACTACTATGCAAAAACTCAGGACAGTATTACACTTTTATTATTTCATTTTATGCTTATGTTCATTAAATGTTTAGTGTTTTAGTGTTGGTGTAAATTTCATACTTTTATACTACTATGCAAAAACTCAGGACAGTGTTACACTTTTACTATTTTATGCTTATGTTTATTAAATGTTTCAGTGTTTAAATGTTTACTGTTGCACCGAGGGACTGAGAGAAATGCAATTTCAATCCTGTGTATGTCCTGTACATATTGCAGTTCTGACAATAAAGTTGACTTTGACTTTGATCTGTTTCATGTTGCTGTTGTTCGGTTTCATGTTGCTGCTGATCTGGTTCATGTTGCTGCTGATCTGTTTAATGTTGCTGCTGATCTGTTTCATGTTGCTGCTGATCTGTTTCATGTTGCTGCTGATCTGTTTCATGTTGCTGCTGATCTGTTTCATGTTGCTGCTGATCTGTTTCATGTTGCTGCTGATCTGTTTCATGTTGCTGCTGATCTGTTTCATGTTGCTGCTGATCTGTTTCATGTTGCTGCTGATCTGTTTCATGTTGCTGCTGATCTGTTTCATGTTGCTGCTGATCTGTTTCATGTTGCTGCTGATCTGTTTCATGTTGCTGCTGATCTGTTTCATGTTGCTGCTGATCTGTTTCATGTTGCTGCTGATCTGTTTCATGTTGCTGCTGATCTGTTTCATGTTGCTGCTGATCTGTTTCATGTTGCTGCTGATCTGTTTCATGTTGCTGCTGATCTGTTTCATGTTGCTGCTGATCTGTTTCATGTTGCTGCTGATCTGTTTCATGTTGCTGCTGATCTGTTTCATGTTGCTGCTGATCTGTTTCATGTTGCTGCTGATCTGTTTCATGTTGCTGCTGATCTGTTTCATGTTGCTGCTGATCTGTTTCATGTTGCTGCTGATCTGTTTCATGTTGCTGCTGATCTGTTTCATGTTGCTGCTGATCTGTTTCATGTTGCTGCTGATCTGTTTCATGTTGCTGCTGATCTGTTTCATGTTGCTGCTGATCTGTTTCATGTTGCTGCTGATCTGTTTCATGTTGCTGCTGATCTGTTTCATGTTGCTGCTGATCTGTTTCATGTTGCTGCTGATCTGTTTCATGTTGCTGCTGATCTGTTTCATGTTGCTGCTGATCTGTTTCATGTTGCTGCTGATCTGTTTCATGTTGCTGCTGATCTGTTTCATGTTGCTGCTGATCTGTTTCATGTTGCTGCTGATCTGTTTCATGTTGCTGCTGATCTGTTTCATGTTGCTGCTGATCTGTTTCATGTTGCTGCTGATCTGTTTCATGTTGCTGCTGATCTGTTTCATGTTGCTGCTGATCTGTTTCATGTTGCTGCTGATCTGTTTCATGTTGCTGCTGATCTGTTTCATGTTGCTGCTGATCTGTTTCATGTTGCTGCTGATCTGTTTCATGTTGCTGCTGATCTGTTTCATGTTGCTGCTGATCTGTTTCATGTTGCTGCTGATCTGTTTCATGTTGCTGCTGATCTGTTTCATGTTGCTGCTGATCTGTTTCATGTTGCTGCTGATCTGTTTCATGTTGCTGCTGATCTGTTTCATGTTGCTGCTGATCTGTTTCATGTTGCTGCTGATCTGTTTCATGTTGCTGCTGATCTGTTTCATGTTGCTGCTGATCTGTTTCATGTTGCTGCTGATCTGTTTCATGTTGCTGCTGATCTGTTTCATGTTGCTGCTGATCTGTTTCATGTTGCTGCTGATCTGTTTCATGTTGCTGCTGATCTGTTTCATGTTGCTGCTGATCTGTTTCATGTTGCTGCTGATCTGTTTCATGTTGCTGCTGATCTGTTTCATGTTGCTGCTGATCTGTTTCATGTTGCTGCTGATCTGTTTCATGTTGCTGCTGATCTGTTTCATGTTGCTGCTGATCTGTTTCATGTTGCTGCTGATCTGTTTCATGTTGCTGCTGATCTGTTTCATGTTGCTGCTGATCTGTTTCATGTTGCTGCTGATCTGTTTCATGTTGCTGCTGATCTGTTTCATGTTGCTGCTGATCTGTTTCATGTTGCTGCTGATCTGTTTCATGTTGCTGCTGATCTGTTTCATGTTGCTGCTGATCTGTTTCATGTTGCTGCTGATCTGTTTCATGTTGCTGCTGATCTGTTTCATGTTGCTGCTGATCTGTTTCATGTTGCTGCTGATCTGTTTCATGTTGCTGCTGATCTGTTTCATGTTGCTGCTGATCTGTTTCATGTTGCTGCTGATCTGTTTCATGTTGCTGCTGATCTGTTTCATGTTGCTGCTGATCTGTTTCATGTTGCTGCTGATCTGTTTCATGTTGCTGCTGATCTGTTTCATGTTGCTGCTGATCTGTTTCATGTTGCTGCTGATCTGTTTCATGTTGCTGCTGATCTGTTTCATGTTGCTGCTGATCTGTTTCATGTTGCTGCTGATCTGTTTCATGTTGCTGCTGATCTGTTTCATGTTGCTGCTGATCTGTTTCATGTTGCTGCTGATCTGTTTCATGTTGCTGCTGATCTGTTTCATGTTGCTGCTGATCTGTTTCATGTTGCTGCTGATCTGTTTCATGTTGCTGCTGATCTGTTTCATGTTGCTGCTGATCTGTTTCATGTTGCTGCTGATCTGTTTCATGTTGCTGCTGATCTGTTTCATGTTGCTGCTGATCTGTTTCATGTTGCTGCTGATCTGTTTCATGTTGCTGCTGATCTGTTTCATGTTGCTGCTGATCTGTTTCATGTTGCTGCTGATCTGTTTCATGTTGCTGCTGATCTGTTTCATGTTGCTGCTGATCTGTTTCATGTTGCTGCTGATCTGTTTCATGTTGCTGCTGATCTGTTTCATGTTGCTGCTGATCTGTTTCATGTTGCTGCTGATCTGTTTCATGTTGCTGCTGATCTGTTTCATGTTGCTGCTGATCTGTTTCATGTTGCTGCTGATCTGTTTCATGTTGCTGCTGATCTGTTTCATGTTGCTGCTGATCTGTTTCATGTTGCTGCTGATCTGTTTCATGTTGCTGCTGATCTGTTTCATGTTGCTGCTGATCTGTTTCATGTTGCTGCTGATCTGTTTCATGTTGCTGCTGATCTGTTTCATGTTGCTGCTGATCTGTTTCATGTTGCTGCTGATCTGTTTCATGTTGCTGCTGATCTGTTTCATGTTGCTGCTGATCTGTTTCATGTTGCTGCTGATCTGTTTCATGTTGCTGCTGATCTGTTTCATGTTGCTGCTGATCTGTTTCATGTTGCTGCTGATCTGTTTCATGTTGCTGCTGATCTGTTTCATGCTGCTGTGTTCATTCGTGCTCATCTGCTCATACAGACTCATGTTCGTGCTGCTCTTCGAAGTAATGTTTTTATGATATGATTAGTGCCTAGAGTATTTTTAGTTGATGTTTTTCTTAGTTCATATCTTAGATGTTATTACTGTTCTTCTTTTACTTTTTATTGTTGGCTGTAACTGGGACCCTGTGTACATAATCTCGTTCCACCACATGTACCGCATGTGGTGCGAATGACAATAAAGAATCTTTGACTCAGATAATGAAACCACAACTAGGGATGGGGCCGATCCGATCCAGTATCGGTATCGGTATCCGATACCAGCATTATTTAAGTATCGGGTATCGGATCAAACCTGCCGATACTTTTCCGATCCAGCTTCAAAGAGCACTTGTGTTCAATCACATTCTGTGACTGCCCTTCTTAACATTGTGTGAGATAAACCCAATGAAGACACTCTTAAGCCTTACAATAGGGGGTTCCCTATTGTAAGGCTTAAGAGTGTCTTCATTGGGTTTATCTCACACAATGTTAAAATGAATAGTTTGGGTGCAAAAGTTCCATTATACAGAGTCAAATACCTGAACAGTATCGGATCGGGAAAGTATCGGTATCGGTCGATACTGAGTTAATAAGTATCGGTATCGGATCGGAAGTGAGAAATGTGGATCGGTGCATCCCTAACCACAACATGAATAACTAACCTGTTAAAGTGTAAAAACCGCAGTTTATGTTCACTCTGTGAGGTTTAACCTTTGACCCACTTGCGTTCACAGATCAGTGGTCTAGATTTAAAATAATCTGAGTTTGTTCAGGGCTGTTAAAACAGTTTTCCACCTTCAGGACAAACAGAATGAGGCACATCCAACCAACATTTAAAAACTCATCTGATCTCAGAGGAGAGTTGTTAGATTCATATTTGATGTGGAAACAAGAAGAACTGAAACACCTGACCAGAAGAATACACCGACAGTAGGACATGTTTAGTTTTAAACCTTTTCATTTTAGAAAATGTTTGGGAATTATTTGTTTTCATTTATACTCCTGAAGATAATCCAACATGTGAGAGCAACATTCTGTCTCAGACACTTTAACTTGTTCATGCAATGTTTGTTGGAAGATGCTTTAAAAAGTAAAGGTCTATCTTCTGCTCACCTCCTTACAGAAATCATTAACTCCTTGGACTTTAAAGTCTTCGAAGTCCAGTTTCAGGTCAGACTCTTGGACTGGGTCTTTGCTGATTGTAAGACACAACATCTGGGTTGTCTTTGGCCCTGCAGATGGAGAAAACCTGTTTTGATCCGGTGTTAAGGGTGGCCATTTGTGGTGGGACGCATGGGAATGAGCTGACAGGGGTCTACATCGTGAGAGAGCTGCAGAAACAGAAGATGGACAAACTGGGACCGCTTTCTGTAACCACGGTTCTGACAAACCCACGAGCCACTGATGCTTGCAGAAGATACATGGAGATGGATCTGAACCGCTGTTTCACGAACGCCCTGCTGAGGTAAGCTCAATTAAAAAAAAGCTGACATGAAGGATCCGTGCAACCAACAACCTGACAGAGTAAATGTAAATAAAAACAGAATGCAGTGATTCAAAATAAATCTCAGAAACCCTTAATTTACTGTATTTACAACGAAGCACAGTCTTCCTCTTCTTTCAGCTAGTCCCTCTTCAGGAGTCTACACAGTGAGTCATTCACACACATGGACTCTGTGTCTTACTACGGCTGACTTTCATTCCTCTTCTTTCAAGTGCATACCTCCACCTCTCCAAGTTATCTTCCACGTGTTCCCTGTTCTCACCGCAGATCACAATGTCATCTGCAAAACATAGTCCATGGGGATTCCTGCCTGACCTCATGTGTTAGTCAGTCCAGCACCAGAGCAAACAAGAAGGGGCTCAGAGCAGGTCCTTGATGCACTCCCACCTCCACCTTGAAGCTATCTGTCACTCCTACAGCACATCTCACCACTGTCCTGCTGTCTTCATACATGTCCTGTACCAGTCTAACATGTCTTGCTGTCCTGTCATATGATTTTTCTAAATCCACAAAGACACAATGAATGGTAAATGGAGCTTACTTATATAGCACTTTCCAGCCCCCTTTGAGGGGCCCCAAAGTGCTTCACAGTATCAGCCATCCACCCATTCATACACACATTCATGCACCGGTAGCGGTAGACTGCCATGCAAGGCGCCAACCAGTCCTACCGGGAGCGACTCGAGGTTAAGTGTCTTGCCCAGGGACACAACGAGGTATGCCGTGACCGGGGATCGAACCCGAGACCTTCCGGTCCTGAGCCGGCTGCCCTGCCTCTACACCATCTCGACCCCTGAAGTTCTTACCCTCTCTGTACTTCCTCCTTGACACCAAACCCACCCATCATTTCCTCATCCCCTCTGTTTCCTTCACCAACATGTCCATTCAGGTCTGCTACAATCACCACTCTTTCCTCCCTGGGAATACTCTCTATCACTTCATCCAGATCTTTCCAAAATGTACATTTCTCCTCCACATCACATCCAACCTGTGGAGCAAAACCACTGACGATGTTTATTATCAGACCTTCTTCTTCTACCTTCTGACACATCACCCTATCTGACACTCTCTTCACCTCTACTACATTCTTTGCCAACTCCTCCTTCAGGATCACCCCTACTCCATTTCTCTTTCTATACACTCCATGGTAAAACAGTTTAAATGTATCACTCTGCGTCACTATGTGCCTATGTGCAGGGCATTTTTTCAATCTCAGGCTATCTCTTCTCGGCCAAGGAGTGAGAGTTTGATAGGATTTTTCTTTTTGGCCTCCAAATCCTATACATGTGTCACCTTCATTATTTTTGTCTGTCTAAACAGGTCTCACTTGTAAATGAGTCTTCGAGGCTCAATGTGACTTATCTGTGTAAATAAAGGTTGAATAAAAATAAACCCTGCTCCAATGCTGCAAGCCTTCCTATCATTCCACTTGGTCTCTTGGACACATAAAACATCTTCTCTGCATCATGTCAGCCAGCTCTCTATCTATGGCTGTCATTGTCCCCACATTTAGAGTTGCCACCCTCAGTCCTACATTCTCAACATTCCTCTTGTCCACCATACAGAACCACTGCAGTCTTCTCTGGACCAGAGCTCGTTAAAATGGACTGAGGGGAAGTCCAGAACTGTCACACAAAACAACATTCATTTTGAAAACCATGGACTGCCTGTCCTTCATAGTATAAAGACGAGCGGGACCATCCAGCCTGTTATCAGAGAAAAGTTTTAAAGCCTGCCTCTCTGATGGTATGGGGGTACATTAGTGCCCAGGGCAAGGAAAGTTATCACACTTGGAAATTCTCCTAGAAAAGTATTTAAAGGTTTTAAAACAACTAATGATCTAGTCCAAATGACTTTTCCAGAGAACATTTAGCATATTTCAACAAAACAATGCTTAACCACATCGCAGCATGGCTTTGAAGAGTCCTGGTGCTGGTCTGACCTGCCTGTAGTCAGACCTCACTGTAATTACAAACATATGGAGCATCATGAAATGAAAACACAGCAAACAAGACCCAGGACTGTAGAACAGTTACAGCCCTACATCACACCAGTGGGACAACAGTTCCCTCCAAGACCTTCATCAACTGAACTCTTCAGGTCCTCCAAACCCTCTAGCAGCTGGTCTCCTTAGGTCCAGCAGATTTCATTTCATTTATTCATTTGTATAGCACTTTACACAACCACGGTGATGGTGACCAGATGGTCTCCTCAGGTCCAGCAGATGGTCTCCTCTGGTCTTTAATATTTACAGATTGATGATCAATAAAGAAGAGAAGCTTCACAGAGGAAACAGGACTCTGTCCACTCTTTGAGATTTGTTGCTGTCATACAATTCAAAATTAGCTTGTTTCCCCCCCAAAACAAAAATGATAATTTCTTAGTTTAACAAATGTTTACTTTGATCTAAAATAAATAAAATATAGTTTAATAGATGTCGACATCTTTGCATTCTATTTTTATTGACATTTTACACCACGTCCTGACCTCTTTAGGACTGGGGTTGTCCATTTGAGGCTCTGTGGTGTACAGTATGTCCACAGTATGTCCAACCGTCTGTCAGTTCTCCCACAACAGACGGGACTCCGTACGAGGTGAGACGAGCCCAGGAGCTGAACGCTCAGCTGGGACCCAAAGGAAGTGAGGAGGCCGTAGACCTGCTCATAGACCTGCACAACACCACGGCCAACATGGGCCTGACTCTCATCTTCTACTCCCTGGACTGGATCACCCTGCACATTTACAAATACATACAGGTAAGACGCTCGTCACACAGCCTGACAGAGCTTCAACATGATCATGGTGTCAAAGACAACAACACTGCACAACAAGAACAGGCACACCACCACAACATGGAATAAAAAGCACCTTCAGCTGCTTGCCCACTCTTTTTAGATGTCAGCAACAATTGGGCTAAAACACTCAAATAATCGTAGATTTAATAAGATCCTGTGACATGATTAAGTTTTTTAATGAACACTTCAAAATGTCTTCAAACAATGGTTTTAAATGCCATGAAAATACGAGCTCCTCACAAACACACTTATCAAGTTGAGCTAACTCACCTGTAGCATGTTTGATAAAACCCTTCTAGATTTCTGTTAGTTTAAGAAAAATCCATTTTTTAAAATCTGATTGTCTAATAAATGAATAATAATAATAATTAATTCAATTTATAACGCACTTTTCATTACTGAAAATCTCAAAGTGCTACACATATATTGAATGCTACACACATTCATAAACCGGTGGCGGCAGACTACCATGCAAGGTGCTTTCCAGTCCTACCGGGAGCAACTCAGGGTTAAGTGTCTTGCCCAAGGACACAACGACACATGGTGCGGGTCCCGGGAGTCGAACCGCCAACTTTCCGATCGGGAGACGACTGCCATTACCACTACACCACTGCCGCCCCACATGAAAGCAATAAAGATGTATCTATACATCTGTCAGTGCAGACATACACTTTCATCATAAAATCTCCTGTTTTCTACAGAATCTTGACATAATTTGTGGTGAGAGTTTTCAAAGCAGAGGCTCTTTGAGGTCAGAAAGCTGAGTTTTGAGGAGCTTCACTGCAGACTGGTCCATCATCTTAAAGACAGAAGTTCTGACTGCATGCTTTAGATCCACCTTTGTCTTGTAAAGAACAGTACTGGATATGTTCCATCATCAGAAATGGAAACAGAAATATTAAGAGGCATCCCACATGGATGTGTGTCTGAGACACCCCCAGTCTTCAGCTTCATACTAACTCAGTATAAGGAGAGTTAGTTCTGACTCCTTTGCCTGCGCTGGACTTTATTTGGACTGGACAAAATAAATCTTGGAAGGGTAAAAGATGAAACCCAACTTGTTTTTCAGAGTAAGATGACTCAAGTGCCTGTGAGAGCGCTCCAGCTGGACGGAGCGTGCGCTGATGCTTATTCCCTGGAGTCGGTGGGGAAACACGGCTTTGGTAAGTGGAGGTGCTGTCTTCATTCATTCATTCATTCAACCTTTATTTAGTCAGGTAAATCTCATTGAGCCTCGTGGACTCATTTACAAAAGCGACCTGCTACAAACTAAAGAATGATGAACAGCAATGATACAATTACCTTAAACAATAAACAATATAAAAACTAGCAAAACTAGCAAAACATTATAAGGTAGATGGATAAAATCAGAAACAGGAACATGTCTGCATTGGTTTTTGCCAGGATTCCAACAGATTCTTAAAACCATTTAGGGAGGTCAGGGCCGAGAGCTTCAAATCTTTTTGTAAGATATTCCAGGAAGCAGGAGCAGAGTAGGAGAAGGCCCTTTTTCCAAGTTCAGTCCTCACTGACGGAACACTGCAGGTGATCATGTCCTGAGAGCGCACGCTGTAGCTGCACTCACGCAAAGACATGTAGGAGGAGATGTATGAGGGCAGCAGACCAAGAAGTGATTTAAAGATGAAAATGTACCAGTGGAAGAGTCTGCGTGAGGTTAATGATGTCCAATTAACCAGTGAATACAGGGTGCAGTGGTGGGTACGATAATCACAACCAGTTATGAATCTTAGTGCACCATGATAGACAACATCCAACATCTGCAGGGTGCTTGTAGGAGCATTCATGTAGAGAATGTCACCGTAATCAATGGAGGGAAGGAAAGTCACAGATACAAGGCGTTTCCTAGCATTCAGTGTTAGACATGATTTATTTCTGAAAAAGAAACCCAGTTTAACTTTCAGTTTCTTCACTAGGTTTTCCACGTGGAGTTTAAAAGAGAGATGTGAATCGACCAGGATACCCAAATATTTATAGGAATCAACAAACTCAATTGGGACACCATTTGAGGATAAAATCAGAGGAAGATCTGCTGGGACCGACTTCCTACTTGAAAAAAACATCCCTTTTGTTTTATCAGCATTTAGGACAAGTTTGAGACCGAACAGATCCGACTGGATGATGTCAAAAGCGGATTGCAGAGACTGGAAAGCCTTAGCTACTGTTTTAGCTCTGCAGTAAACAACTGTATCATCAGCATAGAAATGTAAGGATGCATAACGGATGCTCTGACCTACATTAGCTATGTATATTGTAAAGAGGGTTGTTCCTAAGACTGAGCCTTGTGGTACACCGTTTTTAACTGTTAAATAACTGGGAGAAGTACCGTTATGCTGAACACATTGCCTCCGATCGAACAGATAATTCGAAAACCAACCAATGTTGTGATCTGAGAAACCGATTTCTGAGAGCTTGAGACACAAGACAGGATGAAGCTTTCCTTGCAGTGTGAATGTGTGCAGAATGTTCCCTCTTTGCAGCTATAGAAGTGGGGCCTCAGCCCAACGGTGTGCTCCGAGCTGACATCTTTAACATGATGAAGTCAGCAGTGGACCTCACATTAACGTGGCTGCAGGAGTTCAATTCTGGTAAGTATCAAACCTCTGATTGTCGGTCAATTATAAATGGCTGCTGAGCTCTTTTCAGGAACCCATTTGTTTTCGTTGTGCAGGAACTCCTTTAATGTTATTGTCATTATACTTGTACATGGACACAATAAGTTTTATTGTTTTGACCCTCCCTTCTCTTTTGGACCAACAGGACACACTTTTGAAGGAGGCCAAGTGGAAGCCTTCACTTCTGTAAAAAGCGTTGACTATCCAAGAGATGCATCCGGTGAAATAACTGCTGCCATACACCCCGAGCTGCAGGTACATGATGGATGGAGGCAGATGTCAAAGCTTAAAGAGAGTTCAGATCTTATGAAGTGGAGTTCTGTGAAAACGATGGGAAATAAAAGACATTTGTTTTAAAGACTGAATACAGAATCCCACGTCTAAAGTCTGAACTATTCCTTTAAAGATGCTTTCATAGTTTGGTTTATGGACAAAGGGTAAATCTTAAAGTGTTTTGTCTCCAGGATAATGACTTTCAGCCCCTGCGGTCGGGGGATCCGGTGTTCATGTCATTTTCTGGGGAAACGGTGAAGCACGAAGGAGAGGAATTCTACCCTTTATTTGTGAACGAATGTGCCTACTATGAGAAGAAGATCGCTTTCCATTTAGCTCGGAGGACAACTTTCACTTTGCCATCCATTGGTCTGAGGAGCTGAGAGCAACTGGACCAAAGTGCAGACCGCCTGAGCTCCATCAGCTTCAACCAGCTGGATGAAGATCAGTGTCCGATCACCTCTGTCCTCCTAATTCTCAACTTTGATATATGTCAATCAGCCAAAAAAAGTTCTGAAAGACTGATTACTTTTTAAATGGAAACATGATTATTTTATATGTAATTTTAACTGCTTGTTTTTTGTTTTTTTTACCTCATTTTAACCAACTTAATAAAGTTTAATTTATTTGCACAAAAACAGCCGGAAGTCACACACACACAAAATCCTAAACCTCTACTTTACAGGTGGGAACATTTTGACAAATGAGCTCAAATACCTGCTGAGGCAGGAGGCCATGTTTTAGCCTGAGCCCATGTTTTTAGTGTTAGCAAAATATCTAATAATTGTAATTGGCCGAATGTATTTTCTTGAGACTTTCAAAGTATTCATTAGCTTTTCACCTATGTGTCATTAAGTCTCACGAGCTCAGGTCAAACTGCAAACACAGCTGAAGTGTGGTGTGGTAGCGGAGAGTCATCCTCAACAGAGGTTTTGAGAGCTGCCTCATTTTAACTCAAGTTAAAAGCTTTGACCGTAACTCGTCTCTTCAGTTTTAATTTAAACCCATGGGAGAAAAACACCTTCGATGTTTTAATCAAACAAAAGAAACATCAAAGAAATTCTGTGAACGATAACTTTATTAATTATTGGTGTGCTTCAACATTTACAAGCTTTATGTTGTTGTGCTGACCGCTGGAGAACTTTGTACCTCAAAACAAATCAACGTATTCTTTTAGTGATGTGTAAAAACAGGTTGACGGACTCTGATTGTCGGTTCAGGACTGAACGTTCATTTATCTGCTCAGTGCTTCAGTTGAATCAAGGTGAGGACATTTTGTGCACAGGTGTGTCTGTAAAAGGCTCATTAACTAATAAAAACAAATCAGGGCTAAAGACAAAACCACACATGTAACTTAAAGTATTTGGAAAAAAACAAGTTTCTACATGTGAAGTGGAGAAGAGTCAACACAGACTAACTGTAATTGTGTAAAAGCAGATTATCTCCATCAACAGTGAGTGGCTTTATTTTTAGTGAGTGACATTTTCTGACATTTAGTGGTTTTCTACCACAGACTAAAATCCATAATTACCACAGAGGATGGAAAGGTCAGCTTGAAAGGCGTGCAAAGGCTTGATATTTAAAATCATGCAAAGGTGACAACATTTAAATAACAGGTGCGGTAGAAAAGTTCCTCCAACAGAAACGGAGACCTCCACTTGGATCCCTGCAGATCTGAAGTTCATGACAATGTGGGGTTATGAATTGTATTAAGGGCGATGCAGTGAGCAGCTTCAGATGAATTGGCAACCAAACAGAAGGTGGAAGGCAAAAACCACAAGAGTTCAGAAACTAAGTGACCATCAGAAGGTGCAGACAACATCTACTAAAAACAAACACAAAAGGCAAAGATGAGAAAAGACACTTTAACTCTGATGATCAGCTGCAGACTTCCTCGTTACTCATTTGGTTTGTGTTACTCTGTAACTGAGTTCTTCTAAGAAAATACGTTACAGAGGAAGTCGTTACAAGCTGCATACTGCACTTGACTGACAACCTCCCTGAACCACAAACACCCCGGAGGAGGTTTGGATCCATCTAAAATCATCTAGGCCACCCTGTAAGCCGTCATGGGAGTGTAGTTTTTGCGGTGACTTTTGGCTGCCCACAGAAACAGGGCGGCTGCCATCATCTGCAGAGGGAAGGAGATGAGGGCGAGGTAGAGAGACCAGCCCATGGAGCCCTCCACCCCCCCTGGTGGTGGGTAACTGTAGTGGAGCAGATCAACACCAGCCCGGAAACAGCAGACAGTCCCCAGAGAGCACAGACCTGACGAGCAGAGCACAGAGACAAGAAGGCATCCGGATGAGAGAGGGTCGAAGATGAAAGAGCCTCAGCTTTAATCCAACACTCAGAGATTACTACAGGTAGATGTTTCAGCTGCAACCCCTGGATTAAAGGAAGGACCAGCATGCTTTGAGGATCTTCTTCAAATTTTTATTTTGTAAAAATAAATTACCAGTAATCAGATATGCCACAAAACTATTTTTCAAAAGTCCAACGATCCAGCATGAAGAAACAAAACAGCGGAAACAGAGACTAGAGTTTCTAATTGATCTAAACAAACAAGTTGAGTTTGAATCTGAGCTTTCTTCAACAGTTTCTCTGCATTAAAGCTCAGTCTGGTGGAAAAAGTGAGGCAACAGTTGTTGTATGCTCAGTCTCTTCCATGAGACTCAGACTAGTGAAGAATTGAGGCTACAGTTGTTGTATGCTCAGTCTCTTCCATGAGACTCAGACTGGTGATGAACTGAGGCTACAGTTGTTGTATGCTCAGTCTCTTCCATGAGACTCAGACTAGTGAAGAACTGAGGCTACAGTTGTTGTATGCTCAGTCTCTTCCATGAGACTCAGACTGGTGAAGAACTGAGGCAACAGTTGTTGTATGCTCAGTCTCTTCCATGAGACTCAGACTGGTGAAGAACTGAGGCTACAGTTGTATGCTCAGTATCTTCCATGAGACTCAGACTGGTGAAGAACTGAGGCAACAGTTGTTGTATGTTCAGTATCTTCCATGAGACTCAGACTGGTGAAGAACTGAGGCAACAGTTGTTGTATGCTCAGTCTCTTCCATGAGACTCAGACTGGTGAAGAACTGAGGCAACAGTTGTTGTATGTTCAGTATCTTCCATGAGACTCAGACTGGTGAAGAACTGAGGCTACAGTTGTTGTATGTTCAGTATCTTCCATGAGACTCAGACTGGTGAAGAACTGAGGCAACAGTTGTTGTATGCTCAGTCTCTTCCATGAGACTCAGACTGGTGAAGAACTGAGGCAACAGTTGTTGTATGTTCAGTATCTTCCATGAGACTCAGACTGGTGAAGAACTGAGGCAACAGTTGTTGTATGTTCAGTATCTTCCATGAGACTCAGACTGGTGAAGAACTGAGGCTACAGTTGTTGTATGTTCAGTATCTTCCATGAGACTCAAACTGGTGAAGAACTGAGGCAACAGTTGTTGTATGCTCAGTCTCTTCCATGAGACTCAGACTGGTGAAGAACTGAGGCAACAGTTGTTGTATGTTCAGTATCTTCCATGAGACTCAGACTGGTGAAGAACTGAGGCTACAGTTGTTGTATGTTCAGTATCTTCCATGAGACTCAGACTGGTGAAGAACTGAGGCTACAGTTGTTGTATGTTCAGTATCTTCCATGAGACTCAGACTGGTGAAGAACTGAGGCTACAGTTGTTGTATGCTCAGTCTCTTCCATGAGACTCAGACTGGTGAAGAACTGAGGCTACAGTTGTTGTATGTTCAGTCTCTTCCATGAGACTCAGACTGGTGAAGAACTGAGGCTACAGTTGTTGTATGTTCAGTCTCTTCCATGAGACTCAGACTGGTGAAGAACTGAGGCTACAGTTGTATGCTCAGTATCTTCCATGAGACTCAGACTGGTGAAGAACTGAGGCTACAGTTGTTGTATGCTCAGTCTGTCCCATCTCACCTGCTGAAGCTTGTAACATCTTCAGAGTGGTCTCAGGTGACCTGGTGATCTCATTTTTCTCCTTCACGGTCTCAGTTTGTGAGGACGGCCTGCTCTTGGTAGATTCACACATGTCCCATATTCCTCCCACTTTAACAGAACTCCTGGGGATGTTTATGTTGTTAAAAATCTTTTTAACTCCATGTCGACTTGTTTCTTTAATCTAATAATCTGTATTTTGAATGTTAATAGAGTCAGTATAAACTCAATAATCTACGGTAATATGTTTTCAGGATGGTCACTTTAAAGGGGGTCAGTATATATAGGTTCAAGGTTCTTTATTGTCATTCTCATCACGTGTCGTACATGAGGTGGAACAAAATTGTGTACACAGGTTCCCAGTTACATCCAACAACAGCAAAAATACCTGCTCTAAAGTCTCTCATGGACCTGCTCTAAAGTCTCTCATGGACCTGTTCTAAAGTCTCTCATGGACCTGCTCTGAGGTCTCTCATGGACCTGCTCTAAAGTCCCTCATGGACCTGCACTGAGGTCTCTCATGGACCTGTTCTAAAGTCTCTCATGGACCTGCTCTAAAGTCTCTCATGGACCTGCACTGAGGTCTCTCATGGACCTGTTCTAAAGTCTCTCATGGACCTGCTCTAAAGTCTCTCATGGACCTGCACTGAGGTCTCTCATGGACCTGTTCTAAAGTCTCTCATGGACCTGCTCTAAAGTCTCTCATGGACCTGCTCTAAAGTCTCTCATGGACCTGCTCTAAAGTCTCTCATGGACCTGCTCTGAGGTCTCTCATGGACCTGCTCTAAAGTCTCTCATGGACCTGCTCTAAAGTCTCTCATGGACCTGCTCTGAGGTCTCTCATGGACCTGCTCTAAAGTCCCTCATGGACCTGCACTGAGGTCTCTCATGGACCTGTTCCAACCTGTTTCCAAGATGGCGCCCATAAGCATGGCTGCGTGTCCACCTCTCCTGTGGGTGTTTGGAATTTTTGTGTTTTGTTCGTTCTTCATTGGAGACATAAGTACACTGCTGGTTTATGATCGGAAGCAGCTTCTGGATTTACGGTTTGCTGCCGCGGATGTCGCTGATTCGGGCCAGTATGAGCGTACTTCGGGGAGGCCCCCTCTGCCCCCGTTGCTCGGAGACGAGTTGCCCGTTTACCTCCGCTGCTCTTCGCACCAGCCTGCACGGAGAAATCGATCGACTCGGAGGAAGAAACGCGGCTGTCGAGCTGGCCGGCTGGTGAAGCTCAGAGCCCGGCGTTCTGCCTCGCTGTCTTCAGCTGATGGTCTCGATTCTCATCGCCAGTCTCCCGCGTGCTCGGACCAGGAAAACAACGGGGATCTCCGGCCGGAGCAGCTCTCTGTGGGCAGCGAGCTGCGGACGCGCGCTCCCCCACCAGCTGTTAGCACATCAGCTGCTAGCAGCTCATCAGCGGCTAGCTCGGATATCATCAAATTCTGTGTTGTCAACGCCCGATCTGTTTGCAACAAAACGTTCATCCTCAGGGATTACTTTGAAGAGCACGACTTGGACTTTTTCTGCATCACAGAATCGTGGATGTCGTCGGGTGAGTCCAGCGCGCTGACGGAAATAATACCACCAAACTGTTTGTTTTTTAACGACCCGCGACCATCAGGTCGTGGCGGTGGGTTATTAACTATCTTCAAATCAACTTTTGACTGTAAACAACTGTCCATTCCAGTCTCCTGCTCTAGCTTTGAGCTGACTGTGTTTGAACTCGGACATTCACCTGTAACTTTGTGTGCTCTTGTCTACCGGCCGCCTCGTTCTAAGAACTTCATCAGCGAGTTTTCTGATTTCTTGGCTGAAATTACAGCTAAATATTCTCGGGTCGTCATTTCAGGCGACTTCAACTTGCACGTGTGTTGTCCTGAGAAGCCCATGGTTAAGGACTTTTTAGATTTATTGGACTCATTTAATTTAACTCAACACGTGAACTCTTCCACACAGCAGCGTGGACATTTGTTGGACCTTGTTTTAACATGTGATGTGACCGTTTCAAACCTTGAAATAGGAGACAATGTATTCTCAGATCATAGGCCAGTGAATTTTCAGTTTACCATCCCCCATGTAACTCCTAAAACATGCATTCCTGCACGTAAAGGCAGGAATGTTAACCATTTAACTGCCGCACGTTTCACTGAGGTTTACAACAATGACATGTTAATTCAGCCCCCGGGGTTCCTCTCCAGCACTGAGGAGCTGACAAACCAGTTTGACTCTGTTTGTTTAAAGGCTTTGGATCAAGTGGCGCCTATTAAACTGAGAAGACCAAAACTCAGGGCCGAACCGTGGCTGAATGACACGACCAGAGCTGCTAGGCAGCAATGCCGAAAGGTGGAGAGGAAGTGGAAAAAAGACAGTCTGCAGGTCTCTTTTGAGATGGTAAAAGAGAGCTGGCGCCGATATCAGAAAGCAGTGAAAACTGCTAAATCACAATACTTCTCTGATATCATTGCTGCAAACTCTCGTAACCCTCGAGTTCTGTTCTCCACCCTAAACTCTGTTCTCCACCTCACTGAACAATCACCCATGGAAGCCTCGACTGAGCTGTGCGAGAACTTCCAACATTTCTTTTTAGATAAAATCGCAACCACCAGGGCTCTCATTTCTCCTCCATCTCACGATCCATCCATCCCACCTCAATCTGTTGCTGTGTTTGACCATTTTGAACCAGTCTCTCTGTCCTCTCTAGAGCAGGTCATGTGCAGCCTGAAACCATCTGGCTCCCCCTTCGATGTGGTCCCCCCGCGGCTTCTAAAGGAGGTTTTTCACACTCTAGGTCCCTCCATTCTCTCGATTGTAAATAGCAGTCTATCCTCGGGTGTGGTGCCAAAATCATTAAAACATGCTGCTGTTCAACCCCTCCTGAAAAAACCAAACCTCGACCCGTCAGTATTATCCAATTTCAGGCCTGTCTCCAGACTCCCATTTGTTTCTAAACTTCTAGAGAAAATAGTTGAGTCCCAACTAAAGTGCTTCCTGGAGGATCACGCTATCCCCGAGCTTTTCCAGTCTGGCTTCAAATCTCTCCACAGCACTGAAACTGCCCTACTGAAGGTTTTTAACGACATCTTTCTATCCACAGATACTGGTGACTCTGTGCTGCTTGTCCTATTGGACCTCACATCCGCTTTCGACACCATCGACCATGAGATCCTCATTGCTAGGTTGGAGCAGTGGGTGGGCATCTCAGGATCAGCCCTAAACTGGTTCTGAAAGTTAAACTGGGTTTCTTTTTCAGAAACAGATCATGTCTATCACTGAATGTCAGGAAACGCCTTGTGTCTGTGACTTTCCTTCCCTCCATTGATTACGGTGACATTCTCTACATGAATGCTCCTACAAGCACCCTGCGGATGTTGGATGTTGTCTATCATGGTGCACTAAGATTCATAACTGGTTGTGATTATCGTACCCACCACTGCACCCTGTATTCACTGGTTAACTGGACATCATTAACCTCACGCAGACTCTTCCACTGGTACATTTTCATCTTTAAATCACTTCTTGGTCTGCTGCCCTCATACATCTCCTCCTACATGTCTTTGCGTGAGTGCAGCTACAGTGTGCGCTCTCAGGACATGATTACCTGCAGTGTTCCGTCAGTGAGGACTGAACTTGGAAAAAGGGCCTTCTCCTACTCCGCTCCTGCTTCATGGAATATCTTACAAAAAGATCTGAAGCTCTCGACCTTGACTTCTCTAAATGGTTTTCAGAATCTGTTGGAATCCTGGCAAAAACCAATGCAGATTTGTTCCTGTCTTTGATTTTATACGTCTACCTTATAATGTTTTGCTAGTTTTTTGATACTTTGTAAAAAAAAAAAAAAAAAAAACTTTCTTTTGTTTTTTTTTCTCTCTTTTGTTTTCTATTGTTTATTGTTTGTTTGTTTATTGTTTATTGTTTAAGGAAATTATACCACTGCTGTTCATTGTTCTTTAGTTTTAGCAGGTCGCTTTCGTAAATGAGCCCTTGAGGTTCAAAAGATTTACCTGACTAAATAAAGGTTGAATGAATGAATGAAAAAGATCCTACCTCTCTGACAGGTCTTTTTGTGTGTCCATCAATGATTTTACTTCTGCAGTGGCGGCTCTTAAATGGGGGGTTCCGCAGGGGTCCATCCTGGGTCCTCTCTTGTTCTCCTTATACCTGCTGCCACTCGGTGCTATTTTCCGGAAACACAATATACCTTTCCACTTCTACGCTGATGACTGTCAAATCTACTTCCCCCTAAGACAAAATGGTACAGGCTCTATTCAACCTCTGCTCGACTGCCTGGCTGACATCAGGGACTGGATGGCTTTAAATTTCTTAAGCTTCAATGATAAGAAGTCTGAAGCCATATTGTTCCTTCCCAATGACACAACCTCAAACCACTGCATTGACCTGTCTGCTCTACCCCTGTCCGAAAAACAAAAAGTCAAAAATCTGGGAGTGATAATGGATCCTTCCATGAAACTCAACAGTCATGTAAACATGATCGTCAAATCCTGTTTTTTCCAGCTGAGGCGTCTGTCTAAGCTGAAGCCCATATTATCCAAAAAGCACCTGGAGACAGTGATTCACGCATTCATTACATCTAGGCTTGATTACTGCAATTCACTTCTGTTTGGCGTCAGTCAAGCCACCATTGCACGATTACAACTGGTTCAGAACGCAGCTGCCCGATTTTTAACCAGCACACGCAAAAGAGAGCACATTACACCAGTCTTGGCCTCCCTTCACTGGCTACCGGTTCATCTTCGAATCCAATTCAAAATTCTCATGTATGTCTACAAATCGCTGAACAGTCTCGCCCCCGCCTATCTCTCGGATCTGATACACCCATATGTCCCTCCACGTGCTTTGAGGTCAGAGGATCAGGTACTCTTAATAGTTCCAGAAACTCGCCTTAAGCGCAGGGGTGACAGGGCGTTCTCTGTAGCAGGCCCAAGACTCTGGAACGAGTTACCGCTGCTCATCAAACAGGCCCCCTCCCTCTCGGTTTTCAAATCCCGGTTAAAAACTCACTACTACTCCATCGCTTTCAATGCCAGCTGATTTGTATTGGATCGTTTGATTTATGATCTGCAATGTTTTTATGTTTTTCGTGTTGTACTTCATTGTCTGTGTTGCCTGTTGCGTGTTTGTTTGTCCAGCACTTTGGTGTGGACTTGTTCCTGTTTAAAGTGCTTTATAAATAAAATGGTATGGTATGGTATGTTCTAAAGTCTCTCATGGACCTGTTCTAAAGTCTCTCATGGACCTGCTCTAAAGTCTCTCATGGACCTGCTCTAAAGTCTCTCATGGACCTGCACTGAGGTCTCTCATGGACCTGTTCTAAAGTCTCTCATGGACCTGCTCTAAAGTCTCTCATGGACCTGCACTGAGGTCTCTCATGGACCTGTTCTAAAGTCTCTCATGGACCTGCTCTAAAGTCTCTCATGGACCTGCACTGAGGTCTCTCATGGACCTGCTCTAAAGTCTCTCATGGACCTGCTCTAAAGTCTCTCATGGACCTGCTCTAAAGTCTCTCATGGACCTGCTCTAAAGTCTCTCATGGACCTGCTCTAAAGTCTCTCATGGACCTGCTCTAAAGTCTCTCATGGACCTGCTCTAAAGTCTCTCATGGACCTGCTCTAAAGTCTCTCATGGACCTGCTCTAAAGTCTCTCATGGACCTGCTCTAAAGTCTCTCATGGACCTGCTCTAAAGTCTCTCATGGACCTGCTCTAAAGTCTCTCATGGACCTGCTCTAAAGTCTCTCATGGACCTGCTCTAAAGTCTCTCATGGACCTGCTCTAAAGTCTCTCATGGACCTGCACTGAGGTCTCTCATGGACCTTCTAAAGTCTCTCATGGACCTGCTCTAAAGTCTCTCATGGACCTGCTCTAAAGTCTCTCATGGACCTGCTCTAAAGTCTCTCATGGACCTGCTCTAAAGTCTCTCATGGACCTGCACTGAGGTCTCTCATGGACCTGTTCTAAAGTCTCTCATGGACCTGCTCTAAAGTCTCTCATGGACCTGCTCTAAAGTCTCTCATGGACCTGCTCTAAAGTCTCTCATGGACCTGCTCTAAAGTCTCTCATGGACCTGCTCTGAGGTCTCTCATGGACCTGCTCTAAAGTCCCTCATGGATCTGCTATAACGTATCTCATGGACCTGTTTTAAGGTATTTCCTGGTCTCAGAGGATCCAGCCTGTGAACTGTTCAGTCCATCTTCCGGTCTTCCTGACAGTCAGATCTTCAGATCCTTGCCTCGTCTTGTTTTTATTTTTTACTGTTTATTCTGTGTTATTCACAGATAAACCCATTATTCAACAGGACTTTTACTTGTCTTGAGTTTTATTCAACAGGACTTTTACTTGTCTTGAGTTTTATTCAACAGGACTTTTACTTGTCTTGAGTTTTATTCAACAGCACTTTTACTTGTCTTGAGTTTTATTCAACAGCACTTTTACTTGTCTTGAGTTTTATTCAACAGGACTTTTACTTGTCTTGAGTTTTATTCAACAGGACTTTTACTTGTCTTGAGTTTTATTCAACAGGACTTTTACTTGTCTTGAGTTTTATTCAACAGCACTTTTACTTGTCTTGAGTTTTATTCAACAGCACTTTTACTTGTCTTGAGTTTTATTCAACAGGACTTTTACTTGTCTTGAGTTTTATTCAACAGGACTTTTACTTGTCTTGAGTTTTATTCAACAGGACTTTTACTTGTCTTGAGTTTTATTCAACAGCACTTTTACTTGTCTTGAGTTTTATTCAACAGGACTTTTACTTGTCTTGAGTTTTATTCAACAGGACGTTTACTTGTCTTGAGTTTTATTCAACAGGACTTTTACTTGTCTTGAGTTTTATTCAACAGGACGTTTACTTGTCTTGAGTTTTATTCAACAGGACTTTTACTTGTCTTGAGTTTTATTCAACAGGACTTTTACTTGTCTTGAGTTTTATTCAACAGGACTTTTACTTGTCTTGAGTTTTATTCAACAGGACTTTTACTTGTCTTGAGTTTTATTCAACAGGACTTTTACTTGTCTTGAGTTTTATTCAACAGCACTTTTACTTGTCTTGAGTTTTATTCAACAGCACTTTTACTTGTCTTGAGTTTTATTCAACAGCACTTTTACTTGTCTTGAGTTTTATTCAACAGCACTTTTACTTGTCTTGAGTTTTATTCAACAGGACTTTTACTTGTCTTGAGTTTTATTCAACAGGACGTTTACTTGTCTTGAGTTTTATTCAACAGGACGTTTACTTGTCTTGAGTTTTATTCAACAGGACTTTTACTTGTCTTGAGTTTTATTCAACAGGACTTTTACTTGTCTTGAGTTTTATTCAACAGGACGTTTACTTGTCTTGAGTTTTATTCAACAGCACTTTTACTTGTCTTGAGTTTTATTCAACAGGACGTTTACTTGTCTTGAGTTTTATTCAACAGGACGTTTACTTGTCTTGAGTTTTATTCAACAGGATGTTTACTTGTCTTGAGTTTTATTCAACAGGACGTTTACTTGTCTTGAGTTTTATTCAACAGGATGTTTACTTGTCTTGAGTTTTATTCAACAGGACGTTTACTTGTCTTGAGTTTTATTCAACAGGATGTTTACTTGTCTTGAGTTTTATTCAACAGGACGTTTACTTGTCTTGAGTTTTATTCAACAGGACGTTTACTTGTCTTGAGTTTTATTCAACAGGACTTTTACTCGTCTTGAGTTTTATTCAACAGGACGTTTACTTGTCTTGAGTTTTATTCAACAGCACTTTTACTTGTCTTGAGTTTTATTCAACAGGACGTTTACTTGTCTTGAGTTTTATTCAACAGGACGTTTACTTGTCTTGAGTTTTATTCAACAGGACGTTTACTTGTCTTGAGTTTTATTCAACAGGACGTTTACTTGTCTTGAGTTTTATTCAACAGGACGTTTACTTGTCTTGAGTTTTATTCAACAGGACGTTTACTTGTCTTGAGTTTTATTCAACAGGACGTTTACTTGTCTTGAGTTTTATTCAACAGGACGTTTACTTGTCTTGAGTTTTATTCAACAGGACGTTTACTTGTCTTGAGTTTTATTCAACAGGACGTTTACTTGTCTTGAGTAAACCTTTTGACTTCAAGTACGGGTCAGTTCAAGAGTTTCACTGCTCTCCACCCACAGAAATCTAAAACGTAAACTTAGATTTTATATACGTAAAGGAGGTCGTGTTTCTGTCACCTGCAAGAAAATGGAGCACGCCGACGCCCAAAGTTGGGGTGAAGCTGCGGCAGAGGCAGGCACAGACCCCCACAAGACCGCTGAGAAACACCAGAGCCAGAGACACCAAGGGCAGGAGGAACTGGGACCTCCACAGGTCTGAAGGGAACACAATAAAAGAGTTGGTGTGGATCCAGATCATAACTGTGTAGTTTAAACATGATGTGTGGTCCTTTGACACAAAGACGATCCAAAAACTTGATCTTGTACATTTATCAAGAACTCTCCTAACGTGTGGAATTTAGAGAGACTTTTGTTAAAACAGCATGAAGATGAGTCAACTCACATGTTCTCAGCAGGTCTTCCTCGCCCTTGTTGACCCGGGGAGGATTGTACTTGGGGCTGAACTGCTGAGGAAGGGTGAAGCTCACGCAGCTCGTCTCCATCGTGGACTCTAAAGTGAACAAAGACAACATGGATCCTGCTGAGCTCTTGCTTCAAATAGCATCACTGCCTTAACGAAACTGTGAAACAGGGCCAGGCAGTCAGGATCAGCTCGAGATACTAGTGTTTGAATATAAAATGGTGCAACATACGTAAAGGTACTACAAGTCAGCACTTGTTAGTGAATTCAGGTGCTTTTGAACCAGAACTCCAGTTTCATCTTGTTTTATTCTACCTCCAGGAACGAACGCGGACATCTTGGACCGGTTGGACCGTTAACGCCATCATGTCATGTAGCCACAGCTCGACTCACTTGCCCTGTTTGGAACCTCAGCTGAGGCTGAACTAAAAAGAAAATCTCTACGAGTTTCAAATTGTAATGGTGACAGTCCGGTGAGGATTCCCAACCTCTCCTGAGAGCATCATTGACATATTTCAACCAGTAGAAACCATCGACATGTGACAACACACCTGACCAGGTGTCACCACCTTCATGCATTGTTAAGAACAGAAGCCAGTAGGAACCAGTTCAACCAGAGTCTGAGGACTAGGGATGTGAGGACGCAGTACCCCCTCCAGCTTCAACATCCAGGTTCTTGTACGGTGTCTAGTAGGGATGCACAATATTATCGGCTCGGTATCGGCCGATATTAGCGATAAAGTTAAACATCGGACATTGGCCATTCCATCAAAATAACTTTTGGCATCTGAATTTGGTAACAGGCCAAAGATCTTGCAGAATAATGTAGTATTTTAATTCCACAGCAGAGAAAGCTGTGTAGTCTCTGTAAGTAGGTCAAAGGGAAAAAATATTGGTATTGGTTATCAGCCAAATAAGTTTTAACGTATCAGCCAAAAATCCAATATCGTGCATCCCTAGTTAATATTTCCTTCCACGTCAAAGGCAGCAACAGCTGCACAAACAGAGCAGGAAACAGATGTTGACCTTCAAAACACTTGGGCTGTCTTTAAAGTTCACAATTCTCTGTTTCATCTATCACAACTTATCTTCAAACCATGAAAAATATACAGCACTGTGCAAAAGTTTTCAGTCGTCCTTCCCTTCGAGTCCTTTATCTTTTAATTCACTTTGGTAACAGTTCCTGTTTTAAATGTGCCATTACAAATTAATTTGACTTCATCTACAAGAAGCTAGACTTTCTTGTGATCTTTTAACATTGACTCACTAACACAGGAACACTAAAGCAGTTTAACATGAAAACATGAGTTTTACAACGAGCAGGTCCCAACGGGTTAGCTGTTGTAAAGGACTCATCCCCTTCATACCACATCTGTCTTCAATCAGCAACACTGTTCCCTTCACATGGACAGAGAGTGCTTTCAGCTCCTTCAAGATCTCAGCACACCACTGAAAATAAAGACGTCTCACACCACAGCTTGTGTCCAATCAGTCCCACCCGGTATTGTTCTCTGAACCACCACCACCTGCCATTTCTCCATCGCAGCTGCAATTTGAAGATCAGCTGAAGGATTTACCGTAGATCTTCGCTGAATGTTATATTTACTTTGGGCCTGACACTTCTTTTTGTCCTCCATTTATCTACCTTGTTCTTTTTTTAGGCACAAACTATGTTTTCGTGGGCGGATACAAGAGTGACTGGTCAGTCACTTACTGGTCAGTAGCTGACAGGTCAGTCGCTGACCTGCCTACTGGATTGATTGACAGGTGGTGTGACTCATGTAAAAAATAAAATCATAGATTTTACTGGCCCGTTTGAGACTTTTGTCATTTATTCCATATTTATTCAACATTTATTTAATATTTTGGTGAATCTATGGTTTGAGAACTGTTTATTTACAAAATCCTAATGATGGTTTCTTAATTTTTCAGAGATGCCGAGTTAAAATTTAGGGGTGCTCAAGAAGGGTGTGTGACAGGCACCTCCATGATGCTCAGCTTTGTCAAAGGAAATTTATTCAGCAGCAAAAAGCTGCTGAGAGACAGTATGAAGTCTGTCAAAATAAAATATAATAAATGATTAAAATTTAAACAATTAATGCACAAATTAGTCTGTGTAGTGTCATTGCAGTAGTCATTGGGCCAACTTTCCATCCAACATTAAATTTGGAATGACTGAGTAAACACACTGATTCCTCAAAGGAAATTTTAATATACCGGTAGTACTGAGGACAGCTTGCGTTGCGGGCCTAATCAAATGGCTTGGTGGGCCAACTTTGGCCTGCGGGCCCCACTTTGGGCACCCCTGGACTAAAGAAATCTGAGGTTAAACTATTGCACAGTATAAACTTTTTGGACAGTTTCACATGTTGCGAGTCTCGTCAGTAAAGCCGCACTTCAAACAAAACTCTGGCAGAGGAAGCACAGGTGTCCTGATGCATGTTTAATGAAGGTGTAGTATTTTGGGCAGACAGTAATACCTAGCTGTTTGTACCAGTGTGACGGGCCGGGGACCTGGATACACCTCCACCACAGTCCCAGAGTGCCGTTCAGCTGGAACAAGGCTTCGCTGTAGGTTTTCTCATCGAAGTCACCGCCGATGAACTCCTCTTTGAGCTCTGACAGGTTCACGCCCTGTTTGACTGGCGGGCTGCTGTACTGGAACCAGTGCTGGGTTCCCACCGCCACAGAGAGGTAGACCGTGGCCAACAGGCTCAGAACCGAGCCGATGACCAGGGCTGTGGCATACCGGTTGTCCACCATGGTCAGGACAATGCTCTTTACAGATCTTACTCAGAAGAAAACAATCCTCAGTGTGAAGCAGCCTGGGCCGTCAGGGTACAAAATGTCCACTTATTCAGGCTCATGATGTTAAACTCTGTGGGTTGGCAGGGTTACAGTATCCTGGGTTTCCAGATGTTGCGTTTGAGAGTCTGTCCCAAACAAACAGGGCTGGAACCTGTGGAGGATAGATAGATATAGATTTATTTGTCCCCGTAGGGAAATTAGTTTGCAACATTTGTCAGCAGGCATTGACATAAAGGACATACTTATACATACATGACACCATCATCCATCATTACAGCAAAGATGTTTCAGCTCAGTAATTCATGATACCTTAGTATTATTTAATGATTAATGATTTAAAAGAATTAATAAATTAAGGTTAATGTTGGCCTCAACGATTCAGTTATTTTTACACTGGAGCTAACAAGCTGCTGTCTGAAGATGTGGAAAGTTTTTAGTTAACTCTTTAAAGCAAAACAAACTAAAATAAAAACTGTTTCCGGAAAGATGTTCGCAGGCTGATAGTTAGCCAGCAAGCTAACGCTGATCACCGCTACGTAATAAAAACAGACTAATTGTTGACAACTTACTTTAAACACAAGCATAAGATGTTTCAGTTTACATGTTAAGACTTCGCTGATGAAGTAAACACTTCTAAAAAACTGATTTCCTCAGTGAAACTAGTTAAACTTACAACAGACAGCGACACACTCCTTCTACTCGAATGGTATCAACCCGACTCTGAGCATTACCGCCACCTGCTGGACAAACCGAAGAACTGCACACATTAAAGGATCTTTACTCCTACCTGCTGGACAGAATGAGGAACTGCAGCCAATAAATGATCATTACCGCCACCTGCTAGAAAAACCATGAACTGCATAAGTTAAATGAACATGAGTCCACTGTTTGCAGGACTGAAAGGGAACAAATACAGTAATGAATAAATCTGCAAATGGGGCGTCTGCAAAAAAAATTGCACATTATTATTGTTTTCTTTACACATTCTAAGTAATTTATACTTTTTATACTACAGTACTATGCAAAAACTCAGGACAGTATTACACTTTTATTATTTCATTTTATGCTTATGTTCATTGGGTGTTTGGTGTTTTAGGGGTATTTGGTGTTTTAGTGTTGGTGTAAATTTTCATACTACTATGAAAAAACTCAGGACAGTGTTACACTTTTACTATTTTATGCTTATGTTTATTTAGTGTTTAGATGGTTACTGTTGCACCGAGGGACTGAGAGAAACGAAATTTCAATCCTGTGTATGTCCTGTACATATTGCAGTTCTGACCATAAAGTTGACTTTGACAAATTTATCAACACCATAGGAAAGTAATACAGAGGGTAATTGCCAGTTTAATTAATTTAAATGGCATCAAAACTCAACAAAATTCAACCTTACAACAGGTTAATCCCGTTGAGACTTGGGGACTCATTTACAAGAGAGACCTGGAACAAAAGGATTCTCTGGACTTCAGGCAGAGGAAAAAATAAATGAATCCAAGTTTTTTTTTAAATATACTGAGCCAGAAAGATGGATCATCTGGGGCCATTTTTAGTTCTGGACTATGGAAGTTGGAAAAACAACTAAAGCTTGTTTTCTAAAATAAAAATAAAAAGGTGATACTGTCCGCAGGTCTGTCTGCATAATGATGAACAAACTTACAAGAACAATAAAACATTATCAACGGCTGGTAAAATACTTTATTGAGTGTTAAAAGGCACATTTTGACAGACATTAAAGCAGATTCAGAGTTTGCTAACTTTTCTGAATCACCAAAAGCTCCAGGCTCAACACTTCTCCAGTTATAGGAGTTCCCTGAAAAGAGTTCAATAATCATGGACACCAGTGACCCCCGCGACCCAAAAAGGAAGAAGCGAGTAAATTTAAAGGATGGCTGGGATTCAATAAAACACAATGCGATATAAAGACTTTTACTGCCAGCGATCCCTTTAAGAGACGAGAAAACATGTCGCACAGAACCAGTGAGGTAGAACAAACAAGTTTCAGTGGATCTGAAGGTAAACTGGGATAATATTTCCTAAATTCAACTCAATTCAATTCAAAAATACTTTATTAATCCCAGAGGGAAATGAAATAAAAAATGAATTCTTTATTACCCAACAGTTTAGAGAGCAAGTGCTGATAAGAGAGTAAAGTGCACGTGGGTTGTTCAGAGCAGCAGAGCGTCTCTCTTCTCATCACAGTAAATCCTCTTTAACAAACAGCCGTCGGTGGCGTTTGGACTCGGAGTGGACCGTGGCGTTCAGAACCGGGGTGTCCGTGAATTCCACGATGCACGGCTGGGGGCCACGCGGGGCCCCCTCCAGCTCCAGGATGGTCACGTTGTTGGGCGTGGAGGTGCGGAGGATGGTGGCGGGGACAAAAAGGGTCACCTGAGGGCCTCGAGCGGGCCAGTACCGGCCCAAATTAAAGCCGTTGATCCAGATCTGCCCCTGCAGACAGAAACATACACGTCAGTCTATTCAGTAAATAAAAAACAAGCAGAAGGACAAATGATGGGAAAAAAAAGATGAATAAAATGTATAAAACCCTGTAACAAGAACAGAGTGGGATTATACTAAAAATATAAACTTACTCATATTTATAGACTTTAGTTCCCAAAATAAAATCACTTTATACAATAAACTGTTCAAAAGAACATTAGTGCTGGAAGTTATATTTATTGTTAGAAAAATAGCTTGTGCAAACTTTGATATCAGTTTGTATTTTGAAGTGTGTCTCTGTGAAAATGATCAGTTATTATCGTGTTTATTAAAGTTATCCACCAGTCTGATGCTTCTAATGTCGTCATAAATGGTTTACTGATCTTTAAAGCCACCGCTGAGGAAAACTCAGATTAAAGCTGAACGCAACATTTCATAATTTACAGAGTGAAGGTGTTTGAAGACGTCAGCTCAGATTTATTAAAGAAACTCAGCTGTCCAGATAATAATCCATGAAACCCTTTGAACACACTTCAAATGAGCTGAAATGTCACTTTAATTATAGGAGCGCCCGCAAAAAAACATCATGGTGGCTGAAGCTGGTCGTTTCGTCTCGT
>JBBPBX010019268.1:16263-29342 GCA_038048925.1 Garcialebias charrua
CAATAACTTCAAAAGATCAGTACATTGTGTCTCTTTCAGTCTGTTGGTCACCCTGGGCTTGATGTTTGTGACCAGGGTTTGATGTCAGGTGTTTGTCACAGACAAACTGAAGTCTTGATGGACATCAAGTCTGTTGCAGCTTTTGTTTTTACTGACACAAGAGGCTGAAGCTGCCTCAGACAGGAAGTAGTGATGAATGGAAGAATAACCCTCATCAGTGTGTTTGGACAGTCTGGGTGCAAGGACTTGTCCTTTGGCTGTCCAAAACTTATTGTATCAATTTTCTTGGAAATATTTTTTTTTGGATACAGAATCAGCTTGGAGGTCACAAACTTATTCTTCACAGCCAAGGAGACACGTGCGGCCGGTGATTTGCAAATAAATAAATAAATACTGTAAATAAATCCGCCCACCCATCCATCCTCACCCGCTTCTTCCTTTTCGGGTCGGGGGTCGCTGGTGTCTGTGTCCAGCAGTCACTGTGGGAGAGGCGGGGGACATCCTGGACAGGTCGCAAGTCCGTTTCTAACAGGTGGTTCAGCGGACGTGCACAGCCGGTGACCGGTCCATCTGAGCTTAACGCAACTTTTTTAAATAACTGGCCAGTCGGACCTGACTCCTCCTCAAAAAGTAGATTAACACAATTTTATATTGTGCATTTTTATTTAGTTTTCTTTGTGCTATGATTCATAAAACCATATCAAAGCCCGTGACCAGCCAGGACCACTAAGCACATGGCCCGGCTCAGAATCGGGTTGGGCTCCGGGTTCGGGTTAGAAATGACAGTTCTATGTGGTTACGTTTATCAAAGGTGGGCACATGAACGCTTGGGACCGCTAATGCGCTAATCCGCTTACAGCGGACCTAACGTTTTTGTCAGCGTAACAGCGGAGTGACTAACTGTTATAATTCATAAGCGGATTTGTGCTATTTTTTATTTAAAATGCAGTACCGCTAATAACTAATTATCTATCAGTAAAAACGAATAAACTTATTACAGGCTCTTATGCTGGCTCCGTAGCTGCTTGTTTTGCCTTTTTCCCCTCCCTCACCGTAAAGAGCAGAGAGGAGGGAGGGTTGGAGGGGGAGCAGAGGGGAGAACAGACACGGATCTACCATGTAGGCAAATGATGCCGTTGCTTGGGGTCCCAAATCAGCAGGGCCCCGGCCCCGCCCCGGCCAGTCACCTACATTACTAACATTGCTCATGCTTGTTAATGTACATTTAACATAAAAATAATTATAGTTACGATCATTAAAAACGCAATACAAAAACCGGTCGATTTCTGTATCCCCCTACTAAAAATGGACTATTCCATCTTGACATCTTCCGGGTCAGAGGTGAACTCGGGGGCTAATTCTGTGGCTAGCTGGTTGTGCTGGGTTTCTTGGATAAATCCGCAGAGAACCCCGCTGTTTCAAGCCAAATTAACGCGGCCGGAGGATTTTATTGTGTGTTTTGTGTCGACCACTCGACGGTGAGTCGTTAGTTTTATGTATTTTAGTTACTTTTCATTAAATCTGTTGACTACCTATAGAATCTTGACATCTTCCGGGTCAGAGGTGAACTGGACGCTAACTCTGTGGCTAGCTGGTTGTGCTGGGTTACTTGGATAAATCCGCAGAGAACCCCGCTGTTTCAAGCCAAATTAACGCGGCCGGAGGATTTTATTGTGTGTTTTGTGTCAACCACTCGACGGTGAGTCGTTAGTTTTATGTATTTGGGTTACTTTTATGTATAAATGCGGTGGCGACACACCCGTGTATTTGAGATTTAAAAGTGGTCTTAGGGATTAAAAGATCATTCTCTTTTTTGTTAATTTCGTGGCCGAATAGAATATATGTACGTAAAGTATTAAATAAATCCTTTGATTTTTGTAATTTCATCCTTTTAGGATCATTTTAGTTACTTTTCAGTTGGCAATGTAGTGCAAATATTGCATAACGCTGCCGGCTACCAATTGTCGAATATAAATAGCGGATTAGATTAGCTTCCCCTAATTTTCATAAGACATTTGTGCTTTTGAAATTGTGGACCTAAAAAAATTAATAAGCGTTTTAGAAATTGTGGAACAAATTTTTTGATTAGCGTTGCCCACCACTGACGTTTATGTTGTATATTTAATAAAACGTGAGCTTAACCAAGAGCAACAAAAATTGCCTCTCTCTTCTCACTCAGGCAGCAAAAGCTGAGAGTGGGACTGACATCCTTAAAGTGACAGTACAGACTTTAGTTTTTAACATAATACGTTAAAGAAAACATTTAAAACAACCAAAATGAGGGTTCTTCAGCGTTAATCAGGATTGACATTTCAAGCACAATTAAAAACAAAAGCATATTTTCTAAAGTTGTTACATAGACAAATGGATATTTTTACAACCTCTAACCTCTGAGCAGACAAATTATGCGACCCCCCCGTGCTCTGGCGCCCCCGCTTGGGGGTCGGGCCCCCCAGGTTGGGACCCGCTGATCTGCATCATCTACTCTGAAGTCCTTCTAGCTAATGGGGGCTCAATAGGGTTCCTTCAGCTTGAAGGCCAATGTTAGGCCACAAAAGAAATGGTTTACAAATAAACATTCTCACAGAACAGATTTTTTTTATCCCTTCAAAGTTTTTACCCTCCCCTCTGAAGTTCACCATCTCTGTTCATTTGTTCTTTCATCTCTCCTTTTAGATGTACTTCGACACTGACCGAATAAATAGTTTCATTGTTCACCACAATAGAGTTAATCCCATATCGCGTGATAAAGCTAAAGAAGTTAATTCCCTGAAATTACCAAGATGTTTTTGTGCATGTACATGTATGCACATCTGTGCTCCAACTACACCACTGTTGGCAAAAAAAAAATAGAGCTCCCATCCTTGGTTACAATAAAAACTTTGCGTTTACAATACTTCCCATCAACCATAAAGGGGCTTCAGTTTCTCCAACATATAGATTTCAGTGTAATCAAACCATATTTGTATAAGGAGTGGAGGCAAAAAATGGAAAGTTCCCTTTCAGTCTGGTCTCTCGGTGCAACATACTTGCTATGGGAATTGCGCCCCCGCGCGATTACCTGAAGGAATACATTCACGCCTTTATGGCAGGGGTGACAGAGTCGCGCCAGAGGCCCCGCCCTCTGGGTATTTAAGCGGCTGACGCCCATCCATCTTTCTCTTTTTTGCCCTTCACCTCGCTTAACACCTGAACTTGGTGGGACTTCTCTGTTGTCGCATCGCTCGACTGAGGTGAGCTTGCTCCCTACACTGAACGTACAGAGAAATTTTCCTGCGCACTGCTGGGCTGGTGAAAGCTAGTCCAGCGTTTTTCTACTTAACCCAAAGTTTTCTTCTCTTTCCGCAGTTGCTTCGCTCGACGGCGCTAACTACGTCACAACCTTCTGCTAATCAATAGCAGGCTAACCAGCGAAAGCAAGACGACGGAGAAGACGGCTTCAAACAAAAGGAAACTAGGACCAACTTCTAATCTTCTCGTCTCCGGACATGGCTACCGAGAAGGGAAAACGGAGGACAAAGAGGAAGAAAACCTGGACGACGAGTCCTCGCTCGCGCCCATGCCCCAGCGGATGCGGCTACTCCCTCTCGGCGACAGACACCCACGAGGCCTGTCCTATCTGCCTAGGGATTCTGCACGCAAGGAAAGCACTAGAATCCCCCGACTCCTGCTCCCACTGCCGTCAAATGTCGGCGGTAGTGAGGAAACGCCGCACGGACGCGTTGGCCAAATCCATGGCTAAGAATGCGGCACTGAAGGTCGCACGTTGCACTAAACTGCTTGCTCCCGAACCGGAGCTCGAAAATGTGGACCTGGAATGCAGCGGTCGAGTCGGAGAGGACAACGTGTCGGACTCCTCAATTGCCGTCGAGGACTCGATGCCCGAAGTGTCCGACCAAGACGCCAAATATGGTTACAAAGGAGAAGCTGTGGATTCCTCCCAGAACCTGGCGCAAATCCTTTCGGAACCAAACTTGTCAGTACCTGCTCTGTTCGACCTGTGCCACAGGGCGGCAGATGCCCTGCAGTTTACGTGGTCAGACCCCACGCCTCGCCAAGAGGTTACGAGGCTAGCGGGAAGCTACTTCTATGCGAAGCAGCCGACAACGTCGCAGAAAATGCCAATTTTTCCGAACTTCCTCATGGAGCTCAAACGCTCCTGGGCGGAACCCGGAGCTCCCATCATGCTGCCACTATCCCGACTCCTTGATGTCGCGGGAATGGAGACAGTGGGCCTTGCCAGCGCACCCCTGATAGAGGAGACTCTGGCAGCTCACCTGGTCCTCGCAGCCACGAGGACGAAACCAGTGCTACCCAACAGGGCTTGCCGCGCTTTGGAGAAACAGGTCGAGAAGTTCTACAAGGCTCAGGGCCTCACGGCTCGCACAATGAATGCATCGACCATGGTGTAGGCGTACCTGGCAGAAAAACTGCAGGATATCCAGTAGGCATGTAACGAGATCTCGTGGTACGAGATCTCGCGATATTAAACTCCCGCGATATCTCTCGTTGAGAGGTAACGTTGTCTCGCGAGACGCTAATGCTAGCAAGTCAGCAACAGCGTCACGGACAACATGGCTTCGCCGGAGGAAGTTGCCATTGAAAACGCCCCAACTAGTTTTAAATCATTTGTTTGGCTGCATTTTGGATTTCCAATAGAAACGAATACGATAAATGGCGAAAGAATAACAAACAAGACACGGACAATTTGTAAGTACTGCAAGAAATGTTTACCATACACCGCTGCTAACACTAGCACGATGCAACGCCACCTTCAGAACCATCACAGCGCTGTGCTTAAATCAGCAACTCCCGTGAAAACAATGCCGAAAGGACAGACAACGCTGAAAAATGTCTTTTCACCTCAGCTCCCACACTCGAGTGCTAGAGCTGCAGCAATAACTAGAGACATCGGCAATTTTATTGCAGCTGATATGAGGCCATTTTCTGTTGTGGAAAATCAGGGGTTTAGGAGACTTCTTCACACATTAGAACCAAAGTACAGCATTCCATCGCGTGTGCATTTCTCTAACAAAGTAATCCCTACTCTCTACGAGGAGTGTAAAGCTAGAGTTGTTCAAACCTTGAAGGAGGCAGAGAGCTTTGCTATAACGACGGATGGCTGGACATCCAGGGGTACATTAAGCTACATCACCATCACTGCGCACACCATCAACAGCAACTGGGAAATGATAAATGTTGTCCTGCAGACTCGGCCCATTTATGAGTCCCACACAGGGGCAAACATCGCTGAAGTTTTACAAGAAGCTGTCATTGACTGGGAACTTAAAAGACCAAACTATGGAGTTGCTGTTGTGACTGATAATGCACGTAACATGGACGCAGCTGTACGTGAAGCAGGGTTGGTGCCACATATTAAGTGTTTCGCTCACACTATAAATTTAGCTACTCAAGCTGGCCTCTGTGTAGCACGGGTCTCACGTTTACTTGGGCGGGTGAGACGTGTGACAGCTTTTTTTCATCGGAGTTCAACAGCTACTGCAGTGTTGAAGTCCAAGCAGAAACTTCTACAACTTCCACTGCACATGTTGGTCATGGATGTTACCACAAGATGGAACAGCACCTTAGACATGCTGAATCGTTACCTGGAGCAGCAAGCAGCAATAGCAGCAGCTCTCAGCAGCCCTGAGATGAAGCAAAATGCCAGGAATATTGATACACTGGACAGCTGTGACATCAGAGATGCTGAAGACCTTGTAAAACTGCTGAATCCATTGAAGACAGCCACTGCAGTCTTAAGTGAGGAGAAGAGCCCAACTGTATCTCTCATTGTGCCTCTCAAGAACATGATAATGCAGAGCATGACACCAAAGGAGGAGGATTCCACCACCGTGGTCGACACAAAAAAAGCAATCCTCAGTAATATTTCAGGCAGATACAGTGGGGATGCATATGACTTTTTAATGCAATGCACAGTGCTGGACCCAAGGTTTCGGACTCTGCCGCTGCCTGACCACAGCCAGCGTGATGACATCTTCCTGAGGATACACGAGAAGGTGAAACAGCTGCTGCAAAATCAGGTATAAATCCAACTAAATTACTTTACCAATTTGTGCGTATACATTATAACAACGTTTTCTACTTAACCACTTTATTATCCCACAGACAAAATACTAATAATAACGTGTGTGTGTGTGTGTGTGTGTGTGTCAATTTTCCTGCTGTTTAAAGACCACAGATGCTGAGGAGAGGGAAGGAGAGGCAGTTGGTGGAGCTCGGTGCCCTACTGGAGAAAAACGGGCTCTTGAACTTGGGCTGGCAGTGACAGAACCAGCATCGAAGAAGACGGCACTTGAAGATCTGCTGGGAGAGTCTTTCTGTACCACACCAGACCAAAACAATGCAGCAGATCAGGTAAAGAAGGAACTTGAACACTACAGAGGGGAGGCATCTATTCCACTGAGTAGCTGCCCTTTGAAGTGGTGGAAAGAAAACTGCACACAATATCCTTTGCTGTCTTCACTTGCTAAAGCATACCTTTCCATCCCTGCTACCTCTGTCCCAAGTGAGCGTGTCTTTTCAACTGCAGGGGACATAGTTAGTGCCCAAAGGTCTCAGTTGTTGCCAGAAAATGTAGACATGCTTATTTTCTTGAAAAAAAACTTGGACATTAAATAAGCTGGGGAGAGTATTTGTTACCTGTCACTTTTGACATTGAGGAAATATGTTGGCACTTTAGCATTTAAAATGTAAAGTTGTTTGTTTACATTTGTTCTTTTGAAGGTTATGCATAGAATAAGTAAAGAATGCAAATATTAAGAAAAAAAATGTTTGTTCAAGTTCATCCCTGCTACCTCTGTCCCAAGTGAGCGTGTCTTTTCAACTGCAGGGGGCATAGTTAGTGCCCAAAGGTCTCAGTTGTTGCCAGAAAATGTAGACATGCTTATTTTCTTGAAAAAAAAAAACATGGACTTGGACAATAATTTAATAAGCTGGGGAGAGTAGTTGTTACCTGTCACTTTTGACATTGAGGAAATATGTTGGCACTTTAGCATTTAAAATGTAAAGTTGTTTGTTTACATTTGTTCTTTTGAAGGTTATGCATAGAATAAGTAAAGAATGCAAATATTAAGAAGAAAAAAATGTTTGTTCAAGTTCATCCCTGCTACCTCTGTCCCAAGTGAACGTGACTTTTCAACTGCAGGGGGCATAGTTGGTGCCCAAAGGTCTCAGTTGTTGCCAGAAAATGTAGACATGCTTATGTTCTTGAAAAAAAAAACATGGACATTAAATAAGCTGGGGAGAGTAGTTGTTACCTGTCACTTTTGACATTGAGGAAATATGTTGGCACTTTAGCATTTAAAATGTAAACTTGTTTGTTTACATTTGTTCTTTTGAAGGTTATGCATAGAATAAGTAAAGAATGCAAATATTAAGAAAAAAAAATGTTTGTTTTTTATTTATGTTGAATTTTTGGTAAGCGGAAGCCCTCCGCGAGGGGTTGCCGAGGAAAAGTTTTGCTCCCTCAAAGGAAAACAAAACATGCGTGGCCTCCCACGGAAGAGACCCGCTGGTGACAGTGAAACTTTCCAGTACTGGCCGGGGGCCCCTTCGGTGACCCCGTACGGAACACAGTCTCGGGCCTGATGAACCAGGACAAACTGACAGTTTTACAGGTTCGCCCGCCCACACGGTACGAGAACCTAACCTTTTGATCCTAGTCTCTACTAGTAAGAAACTACGAGGAACTGGTGACATGTATGCGCGAAACAAACATGACTCGCCTATTAGTACCAAAGTACAGACTGCCCTGGTTCTTGACTCGAGTCCCATTTTTATAAACAAACCATGTGGTCAAACTATGAACCGCAGCAAGATACACAAGCTCTGCCAGAGATGGTCAGATCTCGCAATATCTTCTGTCGGGCCGACCAGCCTGCTCGAAAAGGCGCGAGAGGGGTCAAAGGCCACCCCTCCAGCGCTAAAACACAATGAGCAGCAATTCAACATGCCGTCCAGGCTTAACGCGCATGCGCAGGCCTGGAAGGCGGGTCTACCAAATGATTGGGTCATGACAACAATATGTCATGGGCTCAAGTTGCAGTTCTCAAAAAGACCGCCCCACTTCACAGGGGTGCTGCAATCCAAGATCAACCCTACACGTGCACACGTGCTGAGGGAGGAAGTTTCGACGATGTTGCAAAAGGGAGTGATTAGTTTGGTCTTAGGACGCAAACTACGCTCTGGCCACTATAGCAAGTACTTCCTGGTGCCCAAAAAGGATCATTCCCTGAGACCGATTCTGGATCTCAGGACTCTCAACAAAAGTTCAAGATGCTTACACTGCGACAAGTTCTCCAGTCTGTGAGACCAAGAGACTACGCATGTACAATGGATTTAAAAGATGCCTATTTCCATAAGGCGTGTGGAGGAAACACAGAAAGTTCCTCCGCTTTGCGTTTGAGGGAAACACTTATGAATTCAAAGCTTTACCCTTCGGTTTAAAGACTGCTCCACTTACATTTACTAAATGTCTGGATGCAGCCCTGACCCCGCTTATGAATCAAGGACTCTGGGTCATGAATTACTTGGATGACCTGCTGATTCTGGCTGAAAGCAGAAAGTAGGCCCAGTCACATTCCTATAAGGTGATATCTCACCTGGAGTCTCTCGGTTTTGTCATAAACCTACAAAAAAGTGATTTGACTCCATCATGGGTCACCGTATTTCTGGGAGTACAGATTGATACTGTCCAGTACAGGGCATGGTTCTCGGAGGAAAGAGTTTCCTCCATTCGCCGTTGCCTGGAATGATTTAAACTGGACCAACGGGTCCCTGTGAAAATGTGCCAACGCCTTTTAGGCCTCTTGGCGGCAGCCATTCCCTGTGTGCCACACGCATTACTGAAAATGCGGCCCATACAAGTATGGCTAAACAGACGGACACAACCCGCCCTGCCTAATCAAGCAGGAAAGGTTAGGATAGATTCAGAGTGCCTGAAGGCCCTGGAACCTTGGAGACATTTGTCCGTTTTCACGGAAGGGGTCTCACTGGGAAGGGTGTCATCTCGTGTAGTCATCACGACGGACGCCTCAAAAACAGGATGGGGGGCGATCTGTAGAAATCAGAACGCCCGCTGCCTTTGGAATGAACAGGAAGCGAGATTACATATCAACTTCCTGGAGTTACTGGCCGTATTCCTGTCATTAAAATATTTCTTCAATAAAGGTCTGGTTGTTGGACAACATATCCTAGTGAAATCAGATAACAGGACCACAGTGTCCATCAACAGAGAGGGAGGGACAAGGTCCCGGGCTCTCCTCGGACTGGCGCAAAGGATGCTCACATGGTGTGCTCCAAGAATCTTGTCACTTAGGACCGACTCATGTCCCTAGTGATCTAAATTATGGAGCAGATGCCCTCTCAAGAGGACCTCTTTTGGCATCAGAATGGAGCCTGAACCCACGGATTGTGGAACAGGTCTGGTCACGATTTGGGAGAGCCTCTGTGGACCTGTTCGCTTGCAGGGCTAGCTCACACTGTGACCTCTACTTCTCCTTGAGGGAAGCAGACGCACCATTGGGTATGGATGCTCTGGCACATGATTGGCCAGCAGGGGTGCTCTACTATGCCTTTCCACCTGTCCCTCTGATCGGGGCGACATTGGAACGGGTACGCCAGGGAGCCCTCTCCCTGATTCTCATAGCCCCCAGATGGCCACAGAAAACGTGGTTCCCGGAGTTGATCTCAATGTTATCAGGGATACCATGGCAATTGCCTCCTCACAGGGACCTGCTGACTCAGGCATGTGGGCAGCTTCTACACCCACATCCAGGGTTATGGCAACTTTCAGCCTAGCCTCTGAAGGGAACTGGCTGAGAGCCTAAGGCTTTGGTTGCTTTGTCCCAAAACAAACAGTAACAACATTCACAAGGGTACCCCTTGGTGTTTATGTTTTGCCTAGGAGATGTCTATTGGAAGGGTTTCCCCTCTCCCTAACTGATCTCCAACATCAGGATGGGCTCCACTTGTCAGTCGTGCCCTATATAAAAAAAGAAAGGTTTTCTAGTAAGGACCTGGGAGGTTACCCTGTGCTTGGCCTGGGTTTTCTACCTCCACATTTGTCACCCAATTTCTTGTGACGTAGTGGGTCCATTGCTAGCCTGGTTAAAACCAGACCCTTGTCCTTCACTTCGCTTCATACTAGGGTCTGGGACTTCTCCATTTTAAAACGATTCTTGCTGGAGGCGTTGGCCTCTGCTGAGGAGCAAAACCATTGGATATTTTGAACAGGGAAAGCATTCTGCTCCCTCCCCTCAGAGCCATATATGGCTGCTCCCTAGTGGTCTCCCCCGTGCTCTATTAAACTTGACAACTGCTCCGCCTCCTGCAGCTTTTCTCTCGCTGCCGCGCTGCAAATTCTGTGTTTATATGTTAATAAAACGTTTTAATAAAATAAAATAAAACCATGGATCGCTGGTCCAGCTCACCAGAAGACCAGAAAATCTGATGGGACTCGGGCAGCAACGTAAAACCCGAGTTTAATTCTCGTGACAACCTCAGCCATTTCCTTGTTCATTTCACTCAGCGGAGGGAGAGAAGGAGGAGGAGGGAGCGAGCGATCACTTGACTTTTGGCCAAAAAAACAAAAGAAAACTCCAGATAAGGGATTAAGAAGGGGAAATTAATAAATTTGTAAAACAGTCCTGCATCGCTTTGAATGAGAACATGCCGTTGCTCGCTGACTGCGGGCTGGCAGAGCCCTTTATAGGGCTCTGTGCGCTGGGACAGGTGGGGGTGTGGGTTAGAGTCCAAAACTCCGCCCCTTCTGTTCTCTGATTGGTCCGGTCAAAAATCTACCGGAGAAATCGTTGTCTATGAGAGAAGTCCCAGACTGTGCAGTGAAGGGAAATGAGAATTGAGGGGAGCTGTGCAGGAAGGCGAGGGCCAGGCTAGTCCATTGCTCCTCCTGTTTCTCAGGATGATCCAGAGGGAAAAGCAGATGATGAGTACTCACACTAGTGGAGCACACTTAGGCTGTCTCTAGCTGGTGTTGTATATATTCATTCATTCATTCATTCAATCTTTATTTATACAGGCTAGCCTCGTTGAGCCACGGGGACTCATTTACAAGAGGGACCTGTCTCACTCACACCCAGGGTCAATTTAGAGTTACCAATCAGCCTAACATGCATGTTTTTGGACTATGGGAGGAAACCGGAGCACCCGGAGAAAACCCACGCATGCACGGAGAGAACATGCAAACTCCACCCAGAAAGGCCCCCGGACCGGGATTTGAACCGGGGACCTGCTCGCTGAGAGGCAGCAGCTCTACCAGTCGTGCCACCGTGCTGCCCATTGATATGCCCAGTGGAAACATCACGTTGATGTTCTTTACATTTGGCATTTTTTCCTCTTAGCATGTGCTCTCTACATTCCCTGTAGAAAGCAGCTGGGAGATACCTGTCTTTTTAGGACGGAAGTTCTCACATGCACTTTGCTGAGCATTTCAAGGGCGTGAATGAATTACGTTCCCATAGCAAGTATGTTGCACCGAGAAACCAGACTGAAAGGGAACTGAAAGTTATGCACCATAACTCATGTTCCCTGAAGGAAGGGAACGAGGTGCAACATATCTGGCCCTTTCAATGCTGAAAGCTCGGTGAAGTGCAATCTTGGAGAAAGATGGATGGGCGTCAGCCGCTTAAATACCCAGAGGGCGGGGCCTCTGGCGCGACGCTGACGCCCCTGCCGTAAAGGCGTGAATGTATTCCTTCAGGTAATCGCGCGGGGGCGCAATTCCCATAGCAAGTATGTTGCACCTCGTTCCCTTCCTTCAGGGAACATGAGTTATGGTGCATAACTTTCAGTTTTTTCCTGTTTGCACATTTTCGGGTGTTCTCAATTATCTTGCATGAGTTGCAAAGACTCTCAGTCTTGCACTTGTGTTTTGAACATGGTCAGATAATTGTGTGAGAAGTTTTCTTTCAAAACAAAGCCTTTGGAGTCATTTCAAACCCTACTTCATTTTATTAAGCATCTCCAAATTGTCTCAAGAGCACTAGAGCCTTAGCCTGGCCCTCGCCTTCCTGCACAACTCCGCTCAATTCTCATTTCCCTTCACTGCACAGTCTGGGACTTCTCCCATTAACAACCATTTCTCCGGTAGATTTTTGTTCGGACCAATCAGAGAACAGAAGGGACGGAGTTTTGGACCCTAACCCACGCCCCCACCTGTCCCAGCGCGCAGAGCCCTATAAAAGGGCTCTGCCAGCGCGCAGTCAGCGAGCACCGGCATGTTCTCATTCAAAGCGATGCAAAGCGATGCAGAACTGTTTTATATGTGACACAAATTTATTAATTTCCCCTTCTTAATCCCTTATCTGGAGTTTTCTTTTGTTTTTTGGGCCAAAAGTCAAGTGATCGCTCGCTCCCTCCTCCTTCTCTCCCTCCGCTGAAATGAACAAGGAAATGGCTGAGGTTGTCACGAGAATTAAACTCGGGTTTTACGTTGCTGCCCGAGTCCCATCAGATTTTCTGGTCTTCTGGTGAGCTGGACCAGCGATCCATGGTTTTATTGTATTTTATTAAAAAGTTTTATTAACATATAAACACAGAATTTGCAGCGCGGCAGCCGGCAGCAAGAGAAAAGCTGCAGGAGGCGGAGCAGTTGTCAAGTTCACCAGAGCACGGGGAGCAGCCATACATGGCTCTGAGGGGAGGGAGCAGAATGCTTTCCCTGTTCAAAATATCCAATGGTTTTGTTCCTCAGCAGAGGCCAACGCCTCCAGCAAGAATCGTTTTAAAATGGAGAGGTCCCAGAGCCTAGTCTGAAGCGAAGTGAAGGACAGGGTCTGGTTTTAACCAGGCTACTAGAGCCTTAACATTTAAGAATTAATTAACAAATTGTCCAAACCTGCTTGTTTTTATTTCAAAACTGTACCCCAGAAACCATCTTGGCTCCAGCAAACTGGTTGGTCCACTTGAAGTGTTTACTGCTTGGTGGGGAAACAGTTTGCTGGAACTCCTCTGACTGATGATGCCCTCCGGATGGAGGGTGAAACGTTTCTGTAAACAAGAAACTGTCCAGATGACCCGACTGAGAATTATTGAATTTG
>JBBPBX010019269.1:7373-23235 GCA_038048925.1 Garcialebias charrua
TAAAGAGAAATGGAGGGGTCAGTGAAGAGCAACGGAGTTGAACCTTTTGTCATCCAGTGTCTTCAGTAGAAAGAGAGACACGAAGAAACGATAAAGCCGATAAATGAAAATGGGGTCGATAATTTTCATTTATCATGCGATTGATTTATTGTTTATTGCGACAGGTCTAATCAGAACGCCTGACTCCTGAATCCCTCAGAAAAAGCAGACAGAAACAGGAAGCGTGTTCAAGGCACAAAACTTTTCAGCGAGGCCATTTAAAGAGAAAACATGTTGAAAACAAGGACTCGAGGTCAAACAAGACAAAACAAGGAGGGCAGGATTAAATCTAAATTTATAGGATTACAGGAAATTATTTCTTCACTTAAAAAAATCTTGTAGGAAAATAAAAAAAGCTAAAGCGTCGATTCACTTTGATTTTCTTACATAAAAAAGACAGAATAATAAAAATCAAGTCTCAGGTTTTGCTTTTGGCATCCAGCAGTCCCTTTGTGCAGCTTGGAGCTTCCTTCATTCATCGTTGCAACGAAAATGTCGTCGACCGGCTTTACAAAAACAAGGATCAGCAATAAGGAAATCAAATTAAGCATAAATCTAAATCCGAAGCAGCTAAATAACAACTACAGTCTATAAGTGAGCGGTATAAATAAACCATTCTTCATTTGTTACACTAGAAAGTTTTAGAACATTTTTCCAGAAATCGTAAAAAAAAAAAACAATCAGAATTTCCAAAAATATATGTAAAAACAGTGCTTATGTTAATTAAACTGATTAAACAAAACATAATAAAGCAGCATGTTTCTGATTCTGGGAGCAGACGTGACACTTTTAAATGCCTGGATGGTTCTTTTTATCCAAAACAATGACACAACTACATTAAAAAACAATTAAAAGAGGACAAACACATCGTGACACAGAAATAAAATCAACCATTTTGATTATTTTACATGAAAAATGAAAAAGGGCACAAATCAGGACAGTTCTTTCCTCTAATCTAAATTAAATAAAGACATATTTGGTCAAAGAAGTTCATTTGAGTAGCAAATATTTTGAATTTACTCATCTGAACGGCTGCTGCAGCAAACGTGTGCATTGTAACTTAACTCTGTGTGCACGGTTTATTTTCTTCAGGTGAGGACGGACACCTGGACCAGGTCACAAAGGTCAAGTAGTGGTTTCATTGAGCGTTAACCCCTGTGAAACCCCTAAACGAGAGGAGGGCATCACTAATTAACGACCTACATCTGATTTGCGCTAAAAGTTGTTGTCAGATTTAGCCGAACGGTGATTAGAATCATGAAGGTACGGAAGGGTATTGCTGTCATCCATGAAATAATATTTTTTGAGCTTATGTAGTAAAAACGTGATACGTATGTAGTAATAACGTGATATTATGTAGTAATAACGTGATATTATGTAGTGAAAACATGATACATATGTAGTAATAACGTGATAATATGTAGTAATAACATGATATTATGTAGTAAAAACGTGATACGTATGTAGTAATAACGTGATAATATGTAGTAATAACGTGATATTATGTAGCAAAAACGTGATACGTATGTAGTAATAACGTGATAATATGTAGTAATAACATGATACGTATGTAGTAATAACGTGAAATTATGTAGTAATAACATGATATTATGTAGTAATAACGTGATACGTATGTAGTAATAATGTGATATTATGTAGTAATAATGTGATATTATGTAGTAATAACGTGATACGTATGTAGTAATAACGTGATATTATGTAGTAATAACGTGATATTATGTAGTAATAACGTGATACGTATGTAGTAATAACGTGATATTATGTAGTAAAGCGTGATAAGTATAGATGTATAAATGTAATCATTCACAAGGTGGCAGTAGTAGGCTTTTTTCCTGCATGGACAACAAGACTGGTAAAAATTATATTATTATTATTATACACATATTATTATATACGTGATGCATATGTATCACGTTATTACTACATAATATCACGTTATTACTACATACGTATCACGTTATTACTACATAATATCACGTTATTACTACATAATACAGTATCACGTTATTACTACATATGTATCACGTTATTACTACATAATATCACGTTAATACTACATAATATCACATTATTACTACATATGTATCACGTTATTACTACATAATATCACATTATTACTACATACGTATCACGTTTTTACTACATAATATCACGTTATTACTACATACGTATCACGTTTTTACTACGTAATATCACGTTATTACTACATATTATCACATTATTACTACATACATATCACATTTTTACTACATAATATCACGTTTTTACTACATAATATCACGTTACTACATAATATCACATTATTACTACATACGTATCACGTTTTTACTACATAAGCTCAAAAAATATTATTTCATGGATGACAGCAATACCCTTCCGTATAAGGATCTTTGATGGTTTAAAAAAAAAAACATCCCACATATTTCATTATTTATTTGAACATCTGCAGCTTTGTGGGTTTTTACGACTAACGTTTGAGGAAAACAAAAAAAATCCACAGAGAAATCAGCTGTGGATGCTGATCCGTCAGAGACAAAGCTGCCTTTATTCCCAAAGAGCAGCTCCGCATTCCTCACATTCTCCGCTCCTGTCTGGAAACTTTAGAAAGTTTTTTTAAGAACACTGAGACTCTTTGTAGTAAAGTCCAGATGCACAGATTTAAAGGATTGACATTTCAAGTTCATGTGCAGCCCCCAAAAAACAGATTTCCACTTTATTCTCTTCGATTGTGCCGAGGTAACCACGGCAACCAGGTCTTAAGCCTCCTAATTGGATGCTCAGATTTGAATAAAGGTTCAATAACTTCTCTTGAATGTCAGCTCACCTGTACCCAGCTGACTAGGAGTAAAAACAGCAGAAGTAAATAAAACCTTATTCACCGCTGAGGACGTAGAAACATCTCGACTTTGGTTTTCACCTTTTTAAAGATGGAATGAAAAAAAGCGTCCCCTCTGTGTTATTGCTTCTTTTTAGCCCCCAGCTGTCTGAGCGGTTAATTTCCCTCTTTGGTTCGCCACTTTAAGATCTGCTCGAACAGAACGCTCCTCTTTCATCACTTCCTGTTGACAGCTCGTTATTTCTCCGCGCTTTAGTTCGGCAAATAAAACAAAAACCTTCCCTTGTTCCTAACGACACCTGAGCCACACACGTCTCTGTCCTGATGTTAGCTGTTGGAGGACGCCAACCTGGATCCAGATGCACTAACTGATTAGTTCTCTTTGTGCAGAATTAAAGACAATAAAATACCTTTGTTTTTTTTTGTTTTTTACCGGTGCAGAAGCCAGGAATCAGAAAATTGACAACCAATTTGTAGTCACATTTAAGAAATTTGATTGGCCCCAACAGAATCTTTGCTAAAATTACTTTTTAAAGAGAATATTCTGGTCATTTTTGAAGTGGTTTTCCTTCGCTTATGAACAGTTAACGTATTTTTCAGACTATAAGGCACATTAAGCGAAACAAGTCAAACTTTATTGAACTCATTCACAATAACTTTCAACATTGTTCAGTTGTACCATATAAAATTGGTTTGAGGTCAATAAGCACAACCAGAATTAATATGTAAGGCTCACTGTCAATTTTTGAGAAAATTAAAGGACTTTAAGTGCACCTTATAGTCCAAAAAATACGGTAGTACCTTCAGTCATAGAGCAGAGTTTGGGGGAAAAAGTTCATCCGAGCTCGCCAAATGAGGCCTGTGAGCAAATCCTGCTTGAGGAATTATGGCTAAAGTTGAAACTTTTAGTCCTGCTTCCTGTCATTTAGGGAGGCACGGTATTGGATTTTTGGCCGATATGCTGATATTTTAAAACTTATTTGGCCGATAATTAATGCAGATACCGATATTATATAGACGTTCCTTTGTCAGAACATAGACCTCTCTCTTATGTAGGTTTATTTGCTACAAAAATTGTGCAACAGCTGTAAGAGCTGGTGACATATATTCAGTAACAGACATATGATATGCATAGCACTTTAACTTATATTAAATGAAAAGTGTTAAATGTTATTTATTAGCATTAGTCACCTGTGAGGCTGTCTCACTTGTGGAGGCTTGTTCCAGGTTCCTATCTGTAGTGTGGGATCCTCTGCACTCTTGTGCATGAAGGACAGACTTTTTAAGATCAAAGTTTTTGTCTATCCATTGCGCTGTAAGACTATTCATGCTAACGGGGCTAACACGACGTCCACAGGTCTGTGGTGAAACTCACTCAAGTGCTATCGGCTATTAGCTTCTCAACGACGTCGGAAATGACGACTTGTAACTCGGGTAAGGTTACGTCGGAAAAATATCTCAGACTGGGGACGATGTAGCGAGGCTCAACGTAGTCCATAAATCTTGGGAATCCAACATCCTCAATGAAAATTAAACTTCCACACCGCCGACATTTTGGATTTTTTTCTCCGCCGTGAGATCGGATAGGCGCACGTGACGTCATCGCGTTGTGCTGCCGCTACAGACAGCACCTTTTATACCGGCGAGTGATTTTAATGGAATGGCCAATGTCCGATATTGAACTTTAACGCTAATATCGTCCGATACTGATACCATGCCGATAATATCGTGCATCCCTACTGTCATTCCCACTGAGAGAACTTCACCTGAGCTTTTCACACTTCAACACGTTCCTTTTACCTTCAACTCTCACTTTTTCCTCCTGTCCACCAACCTGCCGTTTGTTTTCCAAGCTGGAAACATACAAATAGCTTCTTTTAAATTGAGTAAATGTAAATAATAATGCTATTTCACATATATTAGTTGTACTTTGTAGTGGCTTTGCGCAGCAGCTTCTGTATATTTTTTAACATGTAATAAAATATTTGTTTAAACGAGTCAAAAATCTGGAGTTTTCGTTAGATTTAGAAAACTTTGTGCATCCCCTTAAACTGAATTTAACCCACTTAAAGGAGCTGTATGTAACTTTTCTAACAATATATTTTTAACATATTTCTTCACTCTGTCACTACCTCCTGACATACTGATTTTAGACAAGTAATCTCTGAAAAAAACTATTGTCCCCTTGCTTCTCTAAAAGCATTTCTAAAAAGCCACAGTGACACGCCGTTAACCAGCCAATAAAAACAGAGTTTGTAACCAGCCAATAAAAACAGAGCTTGAATTTGAATCAGCCAATAAAAACAGAGCTTGAATTTGAATTTCTAATCTCCTTCACATTCCGAGAACCAAATTAAGGACCATGGGAGACCGGGCTTTCAGTGTGGCTGCCCCCCGCCTGTGGAACTCTCTTCCTGACTGCCTGAGAGACCCACAGTCTGTGGTTGACTTTAAGAGCGGCTTGAAAACCTTTCTTTTCAACCGAGCATACTCTACTTCCTCATGATTCTACTTTTGATCTTAGCTGATACTGTTATTGATTTTACTTGTTTTATTACTTGTTTTATTGACATTTAATTCTGTTGCACCTTGTAGCACTTTGAGATTTTCATTAATGAAAAGTGCGTTATAAATTGAATGCATTATTATTATTATTAGAGCAAGGGCAAGAGCAAGCCTCAGAGCCATATATGGCTCTGAGGGGGAGGGACCAGAAACGTGTCTCTGTTCAAAAATTTCCTAAGTTCCAGCGTGTTCCAGAAATTACATACTGAACCTTTAAAGTATATTTCATTGCAATACATTCAATCTTACAGCATCTGGTTGTCAAAAGCAGAAAAACGCAGGGAAGACGTTGGATTCCTTCTGTTAAAACTTAAATATCTTAAAGTAAATCCTCTCGTCGCTTTTTCTCTGGTTGCGTCTTGTCCATCATTTAAAGCCAGAAAAAAAAAAAGAGATTTGTTGTCTCTGACTGACTCGGCGTCTGCCAATGTCGACCTTTAAAATTGTCTGAGAAGCAGAGAAAAAGTTAAAAAGCAACAGATTTGATCCTCTGCACCCCCACCCCCCCAACAACAAACTGGTTCCCTTTTCCAGGAGAAAATCCTCTGAGCTGATGGAGCTCGGTGCTACTCAAAGGACAGCAGGTCCGGATGAGGTTCTGCATCTTCAGCACCTCCTCCAGAGTCCTTACTGCAGGGGGCGCCGTTCCCCAGCAGGACATCCTCCCCCAGGCTGATGCGGCAGTGAGTTTTGCCGGAGCGTGGGGTGGAGGCCAGCCGGGAGTCGGGTGAGGATGCCCTCTGCCAGACGTCGCAGGAGTTGGATTTAGAGTCCAGCGGAGGATCTTTGTTGATAAGGTCTGGGACGGAAAGCTGAAGCCGGAACCGATTCTCCTCCACACCTCCTTCAGTGCTCCCCTTCACCCCCTCCTCCTCCTCCCTTTCTCCTCCTCCTGAGCCTCCATCCAGCTCACAGCTGGTCCCCTCGCTCTCTGAATCATCAGCCGAAACTTTGTTCTCTGCGGGTTTGTTATCCGTCGCCTCCTCTCCGTGTCCTTTCCGCTGCTCCTCGTTGCTCCTCGTCTCCTCTTTGGGCATCGTTTCAGGCGAGGGCACGATGGAGTGGGAGTCCGACGCTTCCAAGGAGGAGACCACAGGGTCAGAGGAGATCATCATGTCCTGGGTCGTCTTCAGGGCTCGAGGGAGGCGCTTCTTCCCCGTAGGCGGCGGCGGGTCCAAACGAGGGAACGAGTCGAAGGAGGAGATGTGACTGAAAAAAAAAGGAGGATAATCAGGCGTGAGGATGAAGAGTACAGGTGTAACGCTGAGATGAAGAAAAAACAAAGAGAAAACTGAAGGAAGTCACAGCATCAAACTGCTCACAGAGTTTATCTTTCCAAGTCAATTTATAATCAGATGTACAAAAACAAAATCCTTTCACAGAACAAAACACACGTCTGAGTCTGTTAGCAAAATATCTCACATGTGAATGAAACTCTCAGAAAGTAATAATTGGAAATCCATCTTCACTGATTAACTTCTGGAGGCAATCCAATTTAATTTGGTGGCCACAGTTAATCAACCTTAACCAACATAAAAATGGACATAACTTTGTCAAATTCACAGAAGTTGAGCTAAACAAATTACCTGGTAGTAGCTGAGAGTTATTCATAACATATACTCAGAGCGCTATAACATGAGATTGCAAATAACATCACAACGTTTGATCAAACTGTCAAAGACGCTGCTCCTTCGCAACGTGAGATGATTTCAGTCTTTTATTACACTTTTGAATTGTATTACTTCTAAGGCGAGAAAGGCCACACATGTAAAAAAGATCAAATTATTAGTAGATCTGTAAAAAACATAATGGTTGAAAGTCACTTTTCCTTTCAAACGAAACAGCTTCCTGTCAGCGCTTCTCTGAATCGTTATTAAATGGTTTCACGTTTTTTACTGAATCACAGTCATTTAAAGTTTTCATGCAATTTCAGTGACGGAAATCAAGACGATGACTCAGACGTCCATCCTGCTTCTGCCTACTACTGAGAACACGTTGAGTGATGGAAGGAGTCAGGCGGAGAGAAAGAAAGAGTCCCAGTTTTCGTCTGGTCTACAGTCTGACGAATCCTCGTTAAAACCAAAACCACCATCATTTTCTACGGCAACAGACACTGCAGCCATACTCATGAGAAAGAAGTTCTTCTTACTAGGGATGGGGCCGATCCGATCCAGTATCAGCATCTGATACCAGCATAATTTAAGTATCGGATTTTCCAATCCAACCTGCCGATATTTCCAATCAGGCTTCAAAGAGCACTTGTGTTCCACCATATTCTGTGACTGACGTCTTAACATTGTGTGAGTTAAACCCAATGAAGACAATCTGGGCCTCTCAACAGGAAACACCCAAACTTTAATAGCACACAAGAGGCAGGTGCAGCTGGAAAACTGGAAAAACTGCTAAGCATAATGGGAAAGACAACACAGTCCACTCCCCTTAACCAATACAGGAGTGGATTTTGTTGTCTTTCCCATAATGCTTAGCGGTATTTTAGTTTTCCAGCCACACCATGAGTGAGAAGGACAACTGAAAAACCACTAAGCATTATGGGAAAGACAACACAGTCCACTCCCCTTAACAACTACGGGAGTGGATTTTGTTGTCTTTCCCATAATGCTTAGCGGTATTTTAGTTTTCCAACTAGTACACCATGAGTGAGAAGGACAACTGAAAAACCGCTAAGCATTATGGGAAAGACAACACAGTCCACTCCCCTTAACCACTATGGGAGTGGATTTTGTTGTCTTTCCCATAATGCTTAGCGGTATTTTAGTTTTCCAGATACACCATGAGTGAGAAGGACAACTGAAAAACCGCTAAGCATTATGGGAAAGACAACACAGTCCACTCCCCTTAACCACTACGGGAGTGGATTTTGTTGTCTTTCCCATAATGCTTAGCGGTATTTTAGTTTTCCAGCTACACCATGAGTGAGAAGGACAACTGAAAAACCGCTAAGCATTATGGGAAAGACAACACAGTCCACTCCCCTTAACCACTACGGGAGTGGATTTTGTTGTCTTTCCCATAATGCTTAGCAGTATTTTAGTTTTCCAGCTGCACCATGAGTGAGAAGGACAACTGAAAAACCGCTAAGCATTATGGGAAAGACAACACAGTCCACTCCCCTTAACCACTACGGGAGTGGATTTTGTTGTCTTTCCCATAATGCTTAGCGGTATTTTAGTTTTCCAGCTGCACCATGAGTGAGAAGGACGTCTGTGATATAGACCTGCCTCTTGTGTGCTGTTAAAGTTTGGGTTTCCTGTTGTGAGGCCCAGAGTGTCTTCATTGGGTTTAACTCACACAATGTCAAGATAGTAGTCTCTGTTCAAAAAATTAATTATTACAGCCTCATACACCTGAACTGTATCGGATCAGAAAGTATCGGTATCAGTCGATACTCAGATTTAAGTATCGATATCGGATCTGAAGTAAGAAATGTGGATCGGTGCATCCCTACTTTTACCCTGGCAAAAACCTTCAGAAACTTCAATATATTCAAAACAGTGCAGCAAGGATCTTGTTGAGAGTTCGTAAATTTGAACATATTACGCCCATTCTCCATAACCTTCATTGGCTTCCTGTCGCCTACAGAATTCAGTACAAAACTGCTCTCATTACACATCAATGCTTACATGGAGCTTCACCAGATTATCTGAAGGATATTCTTATTCCATACTCATCCACCCGGTCGCTGCGGTCACAGAACAGTAATCTCCTTCACATTCCGAGAACCAAATTAAGGACCATGGGAGACCGGGCTTTCAGTGTGGCTGCCCCCCGCCTGTGGAACTCTCTTCCTGACTGTCTGAGAGCCCCACAGTCTGTGGTTGACTTTAAGAGCGGCTTGAAGACCTTTCTTTTCAACCGAGCATACTCTACCTCCTCATGATTCTACTTTTGATCTTAGTTGATACTGTTATTGATTTTACTTGTTTTATTACTTGTTTTATTGACATTTAATTCTGTTGCACCTTGTAGCACTTTGAGATTTTCATTAATGAAAAGTGCGTTATAAATTGAATTCATTATTATTATTATTATTATTATTTTCTATAACCCCTCCCTGGGCTGCCACCTTACCGTGGTGGAGGGGTTTGAGTGTCCCAATGATCCTAGGAGCTATGCTGTCAGGGGCTTCATGCCCCTAGTAGGGTCACCCAAGGCAGACAGGTCCTAGGTGAGGGACCAGACAAAGTGCAGCCCAAAAACCCCTATGATGAGTACAATTAATGGACTAAGTTTTCCCTCGCCCGGACGCGGGTCACCGGGGCCCCACTCTGGAGCCAGGCCCGGAGGTGGGGCACGCTGGCGAGCGCCTGGTGGCCGGGTTTTTACCCATGGAGCCCGGCCGGGCACAGCCCGAAGAGGAGACGTGGGTCCCCCTTCCCATGGGCTCACCACCTGTGGGAGGGGCCAAAGGGGTCGGGTGCAATGTGAGATGGGTGGTGGCCGAGGGCGGGGACCCTGGCGGTCTGATCCTCGGCTACAGAAGCTGGCCATTGGGACATGGAATGTCACCTCTCTGGTGGGGAAGGAGCCTGAGCTAGTGTGTGAGGTTGAGAGTTTCCGACTAGAAATAGTCGGACTCACCTCAACGCATGGCTCTGGCTCTGGAACCAGTTTCCTTGAGAGGGGTTGGACACTCTTCCACTCTGGAGTTGCCCCTGGTGAGAGGCGCCGAGCAGGAGTGGGCATACTGGTTGCCCCCCATCTTGGTGCCTGTACGTTGGGGTTCACCCCGGTGAACGAGAGGGTAGCCTCCCTTCGCCTACGTGTGGGGGGACGGGCTCTGACTGTTGTTTGTGCCTATGCACCAAACGGCAGCTCAGACTACCCACCCTTTTTGGAGTCCTTGGAGGGGGTATTGGAGAGTGCGCCTCCTGGGGACTCCCTTGTTCTACTGGGGGACTTCAACGCTCACGTGGGCAATGACAGTGAGACCTGGAGGGGTGTGGTTGGGAGGAACGGCCCCCCTGATCTGAACCAGAGTGGTGTTCTGTTATTGGACTTCTGTGCTCGTCATGGATTGTCCATAACGAACACCATGTTTAAGCATAAGGGTGTCCATATGTGCTCTTGGCACCAGGACACCCTAGGTCGCAGTTCGATGATCGACTTTGTTGTCGTCTCATCTGATCTGCGGCCGCATGTCTTGGACACTCGGGTGAAGAGAGGGGCGGAGCTGTCAACTGACCACTACCTGGTGGTGAGTTGGCTCCGATGGTGGGGGAGGATGCCGGTCAGACCTGGCAGACCCAAACGTATTGTGAGGGTCTGCTGGGAACGTCTGGCAGAGTCTCCCGTAAGACGGAGCTTTAACTCCCACCTCCGGGAGAGCTTTGAACACGTTCCGAGGGAGGCGGGGGACATGGAGTCCGAGTGGGCCGTGTTCCGCGCCTCTATTGTCGAGGCAGCTTATCGGAGCTGTGGCCGCAAGGTTGTTGGTGCCTGTCGTGGTGGCAACCCTCGAACCCGGTGGTGGACACCGGCAGTGAGGGATGCTGTCAGGCTGAAGAAGGAGTCCTATTGGGCCTTTTTGGCTTGTGGGACCCCGGAAGCAGCTGATAGGTACCGGCAGTCCAAGCGGCATGCGGCTCGGGTGGTTGCTGAGGCAAAAACTCGGGCGTGGGAGGAGTTCGGAGAGGCCATGGAGAATGACTTCCGTACGGCTTCGAGGCGATTCTGGTCCACCATCCGGCGTCTCAGGGGGGGAAAGAGGTACGCGACCAACACCATTTATGGTGGGGGTGGCGTGCTGCTGACCTCAACTCGGGATGTTGTGAGTCGGTGGGCGGAATACTTCGAAGACCTCCTCAATCCTACTGGCACGTCTTCCACTGAGGAAGCGGAGCCTGGGGACTTTGGGTCGGGTTCTCCGATCTCTGGTGCTGAGGTCGCCGAGGTGGTTAAAAAGCTCCGCGGTGGCAAGGCTCCGGGGGTGGATGAGATTCGCCCGGAGTTCCTTAGGGCTCTGGATGTTGTAGGGTTGTGTTGGCTTACGCGACTCTGCAATATCGCGTGGACATCGGGGGCAGTTCCCTTGGATTGGCAGACTGGGGTGGTGGTTCCCCTATTCAAAAAGGGGGACCGTAGGGTGTGTTCCAACTATAGGGGGATCACACTCTTAAGCCTCCCTGGTAAGGTCTATTCAGGGGTTCTGGAGAGGAGGGTCCGTCGGATAGTCGAACCTCGGATTCAGGAGGAGCAGTGTGGTTTTCGTCCTGGTCGTGGAACACTGGACCAGCTCTACACCCTCAACAGGGTCCTGGAGGGTGCGTGGGAGTTTGCGCACCAGTAAGTCAGGCTCGTTTCCGGTGAGAGTTGGACTCCGCCAAGGTTGCCCTTTGTCACCGATTCTGTTCATAACTTTTATGGACAGAATTTCTAGGCGCAGCCAAGGTGTTGAGAGGATCCGTTTTGGTGACCTTAGAATCGCTTCTCTGTTTTTTGCAGATGATGTGGTCCTACTGGCTTCATCAGTTCGTGATTTACAACTTTCACTGGAGCGGTTTGCAGCCGAGTGTGATGCGGCCGGGATGAGGATCAGTTCCTCCAAATCCGAGGCCATGGTCTTGAGCCGGAAAAGGGTAGCATGCCCTCTCCGGGTCGGGGAGGAGGTCCTGCCCCAAGTGGAGGAGTTTAAGTATCTCGGGATCTTGTTCACGAATGAGGGAAAACTGGAGCGTGAGATCGATAGGCGGATAGGTGCAGCGTCCGCAGTGAAGCGGGCGCTGTACCGGTCTGTCGTGGTGAAGAGAGAGCTGAGTCAAAAGGCAAAGCTCTCAATTTACCGATCGATCTACGTTCCCACCCTCATCTATGGTCATGAGCTTTGGGTTATGACCGAAAGAACAAGATCTCGGATACAAGCGGCTGAAATGAGTTTTCTCCGCAGGGTGGCTGGACTCTCCCTTAGAGATAGGGTGAGAAGCTCAGTCATCCGGGAGGGACTCGGAGTAGAGCCGCTGCTTCTCCACATCGAGAGGAGCCAGTTGAGGTGGCTCGGGCATCTGGTTAGGATGCCTCCTGGACGCCTCCCTGGTGAGGTGTTCCGGGCATGTCCCACCGGGAGGAGACCCAGAGGAAGACCCAGGACGCGCTGGAGGGACTATGTTTCTCGGCTGGCCTGGGAACGCCTTGGGATTCCCCCGGAGGAGCTGCTCCAAGTGGCTGGGGAGAGGGAAGTCTGGGCCTCCCTACTTAGGCTGCTACCCCCGCGACCCGACCCCGGATAAGCGGAAGAAGATGGATGGATGGATGGATGGACCACTGCAATAACTTTTTCAGAACCTGTAAGAACCTTTCTTAGTTCCTCTGTTCAACTCATGTCTTCTTCATGGTCTTACAGCCCCAGCAGTTACATCAAATTATCTCTGCACCAGGCCTTGGTGGTTTAGGAGAATTTTACGGGGCACGCAACATCTTGCTTTGGTACCAGAAGGCCTACACAGCAGACCTTGTTTTCAAAGCCGGGAATGAGATGAATGATTATGGATGGCATTAATCTGGCCTCCAGCTCTTTTGTTAAAAATCTTGGTGTTATTTTTGATCAGGACATGTCTTTTATCTCCCACATTAAAAACATTACTAGAAGCGCCTTCTTCCACCTGCGTAACATCTCTAAAAATGCTGGGCAGCGCTAACCCAAAAATTAGTTCCACTATTTCTAAAGCACTAATTAATTTATTTAGGTACACAATTTCAAAAGCACTAATGTCTTATGAAAATTAGGGGAAGCTAATTCTAAACCGCTAATTCTAAAATAAAACACCATCAGACAAGAAGCAAGTTTTAAGTTGTTTGTATTGTACTATAGACTTAGGAAGGTATTTATAATAATATTGTTTGTAATAATAATAATTTTCTTTGAGTATAACCAATAGACAGGAAGGTATTTATAATAATATTGTTTGTAATAATAATAATTTTCTTTGAGTATAACCAATAGACAGGAAGGTATTTATAATAATATTGTTTGTAATAATAATCATTTTCTTTGAGTATAACCAATAGACAGGAAGGTATTTATAATAATATTGTTTGTAATAATAATCATTTTCTTTGAGTATAACCAATAGACAGGAAGGTATTTATAATAATATTGTTTGTACAATGAGAATGATCTAAAAAAGCTAAGTCTGGTCCTCTGGACATTCAAAAAAACAAAACAAAACAAAGCAGTGACTTTATAGCACAAGGTTTTTCTGAGCTTAACCGGTTCAAATGGTCAAATCTGTTGGATTTAAAAAAAAAAAATCGCATTTGCCCTCTTCAAAATGGCGGCCGCAAATGGCAAAATATTTTTTTTAAACCAGCAGATTTGACCATTTGAACCGGTTAAGCTCAGAAAAACCTTGTGCTAAGCTCAGAAAAACCTTGTGCTATAAAGTCAGCTAAGAAGTATATTTTTCTCAGCAAAGAAATAATTGTTTTTACCGTGTTTTCATGGAAAGTCCTTGTCTTCTGTGGCCGTCGCGGCCGCCATTTTGAACAGGGCAAATGCGAAATACTTTTTAAAATCCAGACGCGTCGCGTAGGCCGCTGAGAAACATCCATAAGTTCACCCTCCATGTTAAAAACTCTTCGTCTGACTCTTCAAAAACAAGCAATAAGGCTGCAGAGTAACACACTGGCTGCTAACTGCTATAGAGAGCACACACCAAGAGACTGAGGGGGACGCTTTTTAGTGACGGACCACATCCGGTCCGAGCTCGTAAATACATTATATCGTTTTTACTGATAGATAATTAGTTATTAGCGGTATTGCATTGTAAATAAAAATAGCACAAAACCGTTTATGAATTATAAAAGTTAGTCAATCCACAAAAACGCTGACAAAAAGTTTAGGTCCACTGTAAGCGGATTAGCTCTTTAGCGCTCCCTAGCGGTCTGTGCCCACCACTACCTCTTGCTTTAAAGCAGATGTGTGGGCGCACTTTGGCTTCAAAAAGAAGAAGGATAGCGACTTTATGGATAAAACTCTAGCGGTCTGCATAGTTGGTGCTTTTAATCAATTTTCAGTCAAATTAATTCAATCCAAGTCTATAACAAGTCTATAAGTCACAAAATGTCACCATAATCACTCTGTCCCTCTTAAATCTTTCAGAAAATCACAAAAGTGTATTGAATTGTATCGTTTGCTGAATATCGCAATATATATCGTATTGTGAGCAGAATATCGTGCATCGTATCGTAACGTGAGATTATTGTATCACTACAGCCCTAGTTTAAAATGTGTAAAAATCTAATTAAGGTCCCTTTATAGAATCACCATCACCAAGTCAGTGATAAATATAAAAACACAAAGTAGAAAATTCAACATTGAAAATCAGTGTAATTTAATTCGGGACAAGTCCTTCATGCCTTCATGGTACAATCATTAATTCAAAAGCACATTTCACAGAAAAAGAAAAAAAAAATCCTGCATTATTCACTTTATCTGAGCCACAGAGCTGACGGATACTTTCTGCTCAGGAGAATGTGTTTTCTTATAAAAGTAAATTCAAGAAGTTTTATCCTAAAATCATTGACATAATAAACATGTCAAAGTATCCCAAAACTCAAATAAAAACACCTGCGTTTGTGTGTATGAATGAGTGAAGATGTGTTTGCACACCTGTTGGTGGTATCCGGGCCGAGTTGGTCCATGCAGCTCCAAACAGCACCAACATTCTTGTTGATCTCTGTGACGCCGATGTCTCCGAGGTGGCTGAGTTCTTTTCTTCTCAGCAAGTCGTTGACCTGAGAGGAAAGAACAAATAAAAAGTAAAACAGACGGACAACAAGAACCCACTAAGTTATGTGGGTACGCCTATAAGGACCTGCACCGCGCAGCGCTCTATTTCAGTGTAGGTTGCACTGACCTTTGCCCCCACCGCCTTGCCCAGGTTAATAGCATTTTTCAGCCTCTGCTGTCCTCCAGAGGATGGAGAGTCGGTGCAGGTTGACCCCGTGTTGGAATAGGCCGGTGCTGGAGGCCGTCGGGCCAACACCTGACTGAGCCTGGAGGTCTGAGGACTCTGCTGCTGCGCCACAGAGTTCTCAAACAAACTTTGATCAACTGCACAGAGAAAAGGGACAGGAAGCGGGAGGAAATAAGCTCAGCATTTTGAATTTGAAACAGAAAATTCTGTTTTACAATGCGTGGTAAAAGCAAAGCTGCAGAACATTAATTACATAATAAACACTTTTTTTTACATGCCACAGAAAAACTCTGTTTCGTAAAAACTTTAATGTGATAATTTAGAAGTTCATTTCAAAAAGCTTATTGGTAGCAATACATTCATTCATTTTTCATTCAACCTTAATTTAGTCAGGTAAATCTTTTGAACCTCATGGGCTCATTTACGAAAGCGACCTGCTAAAACTAAAGAACAATGAACAGCAATGGTA
>JBBPBX010019269.1:30915-44616 GCA_038048925.1 Garcialebias charrua
TATATATATATATATATATATATATATATATATATATACATATATATATATATATATATATACCGTATTTTCCGGTGTATAGGTCGCACCTTTTTATGTTTTTTTTCAAGGCCTGCGACCTATACTCAGGTGCGACCTATATATGGCTTGTTATCACTTTCGGTGAAACAAATTTTTAAATCCAGCTCATTTCACAATTACGTTCATTTATTAAGGAAAAGTTCAGCTCAGACATATATTTGCTATAATTTTTATCAAACAAATAATTGTTTTTAAGTGTTAATCTTCTTAAAAGCCTTGCTGTGCGCTCCTGTGGCAGACATTTGCAGCAGAGCTAAACGTAGGTGCGACCTATACACCAGTGCGACCTATCTAGGGATTTTTCCAATCTATTGGTGATAATTGGACAATGCGACCTATACACCAGAAAATACTGTAGTCATTTTAAACCCCTCCCACACTCTAGCACTATTCTAAACAATGTTTCTAAACTCTAAATGCTCTAAAAGAGCACAATGTCATGATTTCAGCTCCCTGCCTCCGCTGCTCTCAGCCACCTGCAAGCGTTCTTGGCCACGCCCACCTCTCTGCTCTGAACTGAGAACAGCTGATCAGCTGCAGGAGGAAGCTTTTTCTGCAGCTGTGGGCTGCACAAATGTGCAGCAGGTGCTAAATAATTTAAAACATTTCATTTTAAATAAAAATTCCTTACCGACCGTGCGGCTCATCCATCAATCCGCCATGTCCAATCTTATTTTGAAAAAACGCGCAGTAGCGAGGGACTACTGTATTCGAAATCTTTACCAATTTTCTATAGAGGAAAATGAGAAAAGCTTCAATAGAAGTGCATCAGACACTTTTGGGGAACAGATGAGATCAATCTTTACCACACTGAGATGAATACGTGAGAAATGAGAGCAGCGCTGAGGATCAAACACGCTCACTTAAACACAAACACAGTCATCTTCAGGCCAGACAGAGTCATTATCGCTGCTGTATTCAATTACAGCTCCCCGCTGGGCTTCGTTAAGATGCAAGTGCATCTCGATGTGCGCAAATGAGATAATTATTAGTACGAGCCGAGTCAATCGTACTGCGTGTGAGGTCTGAAAGCAGGGAAGGAACGCAGCTTTTTCTTTTTTCCTGAAGACACAAACACAGAAGGTCAACTCATCAATCTTTAACTTGGTTTCATCGGAACATGAATGATTAAAGAAGAGGGGCTCTGAGCTCTGGACAGAATTATTCAAAGTTTCTGAGTGACCTGACCGATTCACACCTCACCTTCCTGTGGCCATTTTTACTCAATTTTTTCACTTTGAACAAGCACAGAACACACACCTTTATATGAAGATCACACAGAAAAATGAGACGCTGTTCTGAAAGCTGAGTTGTTCATGCAAGTTGGATGTGTCGTGCTTTAAAAGAAATAGCAGGATCATCCTGACCGTGACCACAGTCACTTCGTACCTGATAAACACTCGAGGTAAAAAGTTATTCATAAGCCTCAAGAACAAAAAAAATAGCTCAAATGAAACTTGCGTTCCAGTTTGCATGCCAAGATTTTAAACAAAGCTGTAACGTAACTTGCTCAGAGTATGTGTTGGGGATGACACTCATCTACTATCATGCCAAGTTTTAACTCAATACCTGTAAAAATGACTGACTGTAGCTGTTTTTGCGGTTTCTAAGTTTGAATCTAATGAACGGAGCTCCTCAGACAGCTCTCGCTCGTCTTTGCTTTCTCTGCTCCACGTTCAGCGTGACAAACACGACCACACAACCCTGTGGCTGTCGGTTCTCTTCGAACAGGCTGACAAAAAGCTCGATGGCTCCTCTGATGCTAATTAAGGTCAAACACTTGAATTGAAACATGACTTTAATGCAAAGATTAATCGTCTCTTTAAAGGAAAGGTACCAAGAAATCTGTCCAGACTGTTTTGGCATGTCTGCAAAACGAACTACAAATACTGTAGATAAAAATTAGACTAGGCCTGTCGCGATAAACAATAAATCAATTAATCGCACGATAAATGAAAATTATTGCCCTCATTTTCATTTATCGGCATTATCTTTTCTTTGTGTCTCTCTCTTTCTGAAGACACTGGATGACAAAAGGCTCAACTCCAGTGCTCTTCACTGACCCCTCCCTTTCTCTTTAAAATTCATTTTAACCAACCAAAATTGCGTTTTTGAATCAAAGCAGATAAGCTGAGAAGCTAAGTTACAAGGCCAACCTCGAGAAAAAAACCTCCATCTTGTCGAAGCTCCAAAATTCATGGTTGAAACTCGTGCCTTCGTGTAAAAAGTTGACTTTCTCTGCAAAAAGAAGCTGATAACTTGTTTACTAATTTTTTATTAAAAGCGTAGTGTGAAAAATGCAATGTTAAAGAGCTCAAACCACTCTGAGCGTCTGTCATTTTGAGAACCGAAAAAAAAAGGGGAGACAGTCCATATCACGTCATAGGGCCTCCCTCCCATTTTCTTAAAGAGACACGCTGCTCGCTCCCTCACTATCCATCCTTCGGTTCAAACAGTCTTATACTGCCAACCGGTGGTCATCAAAGCTACTACACACAAAAATTAACCAAAATTTAATTTTAAATTCGACAATAATTACTAATTATTATCAAATTTCAAACAATATTATCATTAATCGCAATAATTTCAGAGACAATTAATCACCCAGCAAAATTTGCTTTCATCACAGGCCTAGCTTAGATAACTGCCAGAAATTAAGCATAGTTTGTGTGAAGGTACCAACATATTCATTTGCATCTGGTCAATTAGAATACAGCTTGATCTGGACTTCATCCTTTAGTGTTTAATGATGCCTCTATGCTTTTAGTCCTTGAAAATAGTTTTTTCCTGTTATTCTGATTCATGCTCAATAATCCAGGTAGAAAACTCAACAAAGTTATGTCAGTTCCTCTGGATGGATTCTTCTTTTTTTTGTTGTTGTTATTTTTCACTTCTCTGTGACACTGTGTGTCCGGTGCCCTCACCATGCGTTGTGAGCCCACCACAAGCCTCGTGGACCATGTCAGGGAAGCAGCTAGGCGCTACAAGCTCACAATTTTTCCACGGGCATCCTGTATGTGCTGGGTTGTTTATCATGATGTTCACTATATCCTGATGCATGCTCAATAATCCAGATAGAAACTGGACGGATTCCTTCTTTTTTTTTTTTTTGCGTGTTATCTTTCAGCCAAAATACTTCATCAGTCTGAGGAGCCACAACAAACTCAGTCTTATAAACAGCACTTTCACATTGTGAGCCAACCAGTTTGATTTATTTATTTAGTTTATAAGACTTGAGTTTGTTACGGCTCCTTGGACTGATGAAGTCTTTGGAGGAAAGATGACGCGTTTCAACAAAAAGAAACCTGCAGAGGAGCTGACTTAACCTTTTTGGACTTTGATAATGGTTGTACAGTAGTCTAGTCACAGTGGTGGGCAACGCTAATCCAAAAAATTAGTTCCGCTATTTCTAAAGCACTAATTAATTAATTTAGGTCCGCAATTTCAAAAGCACTAATGTCTTATGAAAATTAGGGGAAGCTAATTCTAATCCGCTAATTAAATTCAACAATTGGTAGCAGCAAGTTATGCAATATTTGCACTACACTGCCAACTAGCGGTGCATGAACTGTTATACAGTAAGTTGTTTGAGTTTCAGAGTATTTAGTTTGGTTCTCTTCAACAGGTTTCACAAGGACAAAATGTACCCATTCCAAAGTCTGTTAGCTAAACTGCTGACATATTTGGCTGTTTTTTTTTTCTTCTTTTGTTACTTTTAGTACCACTAGATCGCATGTGTCAAACTCAAGGCCCGTGGGCCAAATCCGGCCTACCATAACCGTTTCTGTGGCTCTCTACACCCTAGAACTTCAAGATAACAGTTGTAAGCATGTTGCTCTCAGGTGATGGGTCCCCATCCCTACACTCCCTGGTCTCTCTGTTAATTGTCTTGCTTATCTCCTCCATTTTGTTGTCCAGGTGTTTGTGATTGTCATGCTGTGTGTTCATGTACCTGTATATAAAGTCAGGGATTTTTTAATTGATAAAGCTCTGTATATGTTGTATAACACAATCATTGTTCCACATTTAATCTATTGTATTGAGGTTTGGGGAAAAGCGTGCAAAACAATTACAAAGCCTGTTTTTATTTTACAAAAGAGAGCTGTAAGAGTAATCACCAGAAAACATTTCAGTCACCCATCAAACACCTTGTTTCTTCAGCTAAATTTATTGAAATTCCAGGAATTGGTAGAATATAGTATTTTATCAGTTATGTATAGGGCTCATAATAACACATTACCTTTAAATATCCAAAGAAATTTAGACAAAGTTATTACAATCTTAAAGGGACAGATATTCATCAAACCACAATTCAGAACCAGCTTAAAGGGACGGTCTACCTCAATTCAGGGAGTTGGATTGTGGAATGTTCTGGAGAGTGATGTTAAAAATGCAAAATCAATTCATTCATTCAACCTTTATTTATACAGGCTAGCCTCGTTGAGTCACGGGGACTCATTTACAAGAGGGACCTGTCTCACTCACACCAAACAACCATCCACTCTCACACTCACACCTAGGGTCAATTTAGAGTCACCAATCAGCCTAACAAGCATGTTTTTTGGTCTGTGGGAGGAAACCGGAGTACCCGGAGGAAACCCACGCATGCACGGGGAGAACATGCAAACTCCACCCAGAAAGGCCCCGGACCGGGATTTGAACCGGCAACCTTCTCGCTGAGAGGCAGCAGCTCTACCAGTTGTGCCAACGTGCTGCCCAATGTATACATTTAAGAAAAAGGTCAAAAAGGACTTGCTCAAAAACTATATATGATGAAGCTTAGTGTGTTTGTGTATTACAGTTAGAAAAATTAAGTAGAGTTATTCATTTTGTGATGTAGTTTGTGTATTACAGTTAGATAAATTAGTAGATTTATTCATTTTGTGATGTAGTTTGAAGGTTATCATTGGTTGAACAAACTGTGAAATAAATAAGGGGCAGATATAATAAGATTTCATCTTCTTTCTGCTCCTTTCATTTTATCCTACTTGTATTCTTGTATCTGATGAAACTGTTTTGTATTGTTCTTTTAAAATGAATGAATAAACATCAAATCAAATCAAATCAACGGCCCAGTCAGAGTCCAGAACCTGAACCTGAAGGTGGGACCTTCAGAGAGCTGAGCAGAAACCTCAAAGAACTGAAGCAACAATGGAAAGAAGAGTGGGTCAGAACTCCTCCAGAACCAGGAGAGAGACTGATGAAGTCCTGCAGAGAACCACAGAGGGTTCTGCTGCTGAAGGAGGTTCTGTTGGGTCAGAGGCACAAGCTGAGGTTAAATTTTAATGATTTTAGAACTTGTTAAAGATCATCCATCCAGCCATCCAGCTAACTGTCTATTCATCCATCCATCCATCTCAGCTAACTGTCTATTCATCCATCCATTCAGCTAACTGTCTATTCATCCATCCATTCAGCCATCCAGCTAACTGTCTATCCATCCATCCATTCAGCTAACTGTCTATTCATCCATCCATCCAGCTAACTGTCTATTCATCCATCCATTCAGCTAACTGTCTATTCATCCATCCATCCAGCCATCCAGCTAACTGTCTATCCATCCATCCATTCAGCTAACTGTCTATTCATCCATCCATCCAGCCATCCAGCTAACTGTCTATCCATCCATCCATTCAGCTAACTGTCTATTCATCCATCCATCCAGCCATCCAGCTAACTGTCTATCCATCCATCCATTCAGCTAACTGTCTATTCATCCATCCATCCAGCCATCCAGCTAACTGTCTATCCATCCATCCATTCAGCTAAAAGTCTATTCATCCTTGTATCTGATGAAACTGTTTTGTATTGTTCTTTTAAAATGAATGAATGAACATCAAATCAAATCAAAAATAAGTCTGTATCTCTGTGTTTATCATTGTCCTGGCATTGTCTCCTGTTGCCTCTGTCTCCTGAGTTCCTTGTGATTCCCTGAGTATGTAAGTTTGCTGCCCTGTCTATTTTATGTTCTTAATTTCTGTGGCCGTCGCGGACGCCATTTTGAAGAGTCCTAATGGTGAACTACTTTTTTTAAATCCAGCAGATTTGACCATTTCGTGAAACTCTCAAGCTCAGAAAAACTTGTGCTATAACGTCAGCTATGAAATATATTTTTTCTCAGCAAAGAAATAATTGTTTTACCGTGTTTTGTTGTAAAATCCTGGCTTCTTTGGCCGTCGCGGACGCCATTTTGAAGAGTGCTAATGTGGCGAACTTCTATTTTTAAATCCAGACGCGTCGCGTAGGCCCTGAGAAACATCCACAAGTTCACCCTCCATGTTAAAAAGTCTTCGTCTGACTCTTCGAAAACAAGCAATAAGGCTGCAGAGTAACACACTGGCTGCTAACTGCTATAGAGAGAGCACACACCAAGAGACTGAGGGGGACGCTTTTTTGTCACGGACCACATCCGGCGCTGCTCGTAAATACGTTATTTCGTTTTTACTGATAGATAATTAGTTATTAGCGGTACTGCATTTTAAATAAAAATAGCACAAATCCGCTTATGAATTATAAAACTTAGTCAATCCGCTGTAAAGCTAACAGATTATTTAGCTACGCTATAAGCGGATTAGCGCATTAGCGCTACCTAGCGGTCGTTGGCCCACCACTGTCTAGTCATGAGGTCAGAGTAGCTAGTCCTGCTTCAAATTCTGAACAAGGCCACGCTGGTACGTGTGGGCCACATGTCATAGATATGTTCCCTTTCAGTTGGTCTCTCGGTGCAACATACTTGCTATGGGAATTGCGTCCCCACGCGATTACCTGAAGGAATATACTCACGCCTTTACGGCAAGGGGCGTCACCGCCGCGCCAGAGGCCCCGCCCTCTGGTTACTTAAGCGGCCTGCGCCCTCCATCTTTCTCTTTTTTGCCCTTCACCTCGCTTAAACCTGAACTACCTCTTCGCGGGACTTCTCTGTTGCTTCATCGCTCAACAAAAGGTGAGCTTGCTCCCTACACAGAGCGCACAGAGAATTATTCCTGCGTACTGCTGGACTAGCGAAAGCTAGTCCGGCACATTTCTCTTAACCCCAAAGTATTTTCTTCTCCTCTCTCTACAGGTTGCTTCGCTCGACGGCGCTAACTACGCCACAAGAAAAAAACTACCTCGCTAACTCCTAGCGAGCTAGACAGTGAAAGCGATGCGACGGAGGAGACTTTTCAAGGAAAAAGAAAGAAGATTCTGGAAGGACTCGCTCGCCTCATCTCGGACATGCCTCCAGAGAAGGGAAAGCGAAAGGCGAGACTTCCAAGGAAAACCAGCGGGACGGCGAGCCCAACCTCGCGCGCCTGTCCCAGCGGATGTGGCTTTTCCCTCGCAGCTACGGACACCCACGAGGCCTGTCCAATCTGCTTGGGAATGCTGCATGCAAAAGCAGCACTGGATACGCCCGACTTTTGTCCACACTGCAGCCTCATGATGGATGCGGTGCTGCGGCATCGGGTTGACCTCGTCGCCAAGGCCATGTGCTCTTCAGCGACCCCAGCGGACGCGGACACGACGGAGCCCCTCACTCCCACGCCGGAACTCGAGAACATGGCTCTACATGACAGCACACGTGTCGAATGGGGCGACAGCCCTGACGTGCTGGCTCCCATGGTGGACCTAACAGTCGAATTTGACACCCGGGGCATGATGAACGAGGACGAGATCTCGATTTCAGCCTCGGGTGAATTTTCAATGGAGGAGACGGACCTGGAACTGGAGGATCAGGGTGAAGACCTCTCCCAGACCCCAGTACCTGTGCTCCCAGAAACTGACTTTCCATCCCTGCTCTGTTCGACTTGTGCCACAGAGCAGCGGACGCGCTGCATATCCCATGGCCTGAACCTCCGCCTCACCAACAGGTCACGAGGCTGGCAGGAAACTATTTCTACTCGAAGCAGCAGACCGCTATGAGGCAAAAGATGCCCGTGTTCCCGGACTTCCTCACAGAACTAACGCGCACCTGACCTCAGCCTTGAGCCCCTATGCTTCTCCCCCTCTCACAGTTCCTCAACGTGGATGGGATGGATGAAGTGGGAATAGCTAACGTGCCTCAGATCGAAGACACTTTAGCATCTCACCTGGCTCCTAAATCATCAGGAACAAAACCAACTCTTCCCATTAAGACTTGCCGGGCCTCGGCGTCTCTTCTCGAGAAATGCTACAGGGCTCAGGGACTCGCGGCACGTGCAATGAACGCGTCCGCGTTAATGCAAGCTTACCTAGCCAAAAAACTGCAACAGCTCCAAACGACAACGGACAAGCAGCCGGCTGCCGAATTGCTGGATGAAGCCCGCAGAGCAACAGACTTCGTGCTCCGTATGATGGGGACAGCTGCTGTTGCACAAGGCAGGGGAATGGCGGAAGTGGTCATCGCGATCCGCCACCTCTAGATGACTCTGACGGATCTCCCACAGGGACAGATGGTGGCTTTTCTCCACCACTCGATAGAGCCGGCGGGATTATTTGGTAAAGCTTTGGAGCGAATTCGGACCAAGCTGGACCAAAGGCGCAGACAGGCCAAAGCTCTCTGGGTGGGCATTCCCTGGAGAAGTTTCGCCCCCCCAAGAGAGTCTGCTGGTAGCAGACCTGCGCAACCTCAGCACCATTCGGCAACCCGTGCCCCGCTGCAGAAGCAGCCAGCATACAAGGAGGAGCCCCGGCAAAGACCCCCCTAGGGCCCACCTCGTACTGAGCACGCATGGAGCAAAAACAGGTTTGTCCCCCGCCAGGCGACCAAACACAGGGACTCCTCTGCGAATCGGGACAACAGAAAGAACCGTGCCTGATGAACCAGGTCCACATGTTCACATTACAAGGTCACCTGCCCACGTGGTAACGGGAATCATCCCTTCATGTCCAGACTTTGCTTGTAACACAGTACAATCAGCTGGCATTTTTACAACATGCACAAATCATGCCTTCTCTGCTGTGAGTGACATAAAATCATGTACGTCATTACACAAAAGCACAAATAAAGTTCATGAAACAGCTCCTCTCTGTTTTATTGAAAAAACAAACAAACATACAAACAACAACAACACAGAACAGGTCTCCGACCTGCAAGCAGTCATAAAGAGAGAGGGCCTTTTTTCCCCTCTCTCACGGCTCACGGGGTATTAGCATAATTGATAAGCCCCAGCAGAGCGCCTCTGCAATGAGCAGACGCGGAGGGTCTGCAACCCCCCCACACCTCTCAGGAAGACAGGTGGGGAGGGTCACGTGCTTAAACCCTAGTTCCATTGTGAACAACGGGAGAGCCAATACACTGACCAGACGGACACGTGACATGTCAGCTCCTCAGAGAGGCAAGCTGACAACGTCTGACAATGGGGGGGCTTCATCAGATGCCCTCGAGCAGCTACAATTTTCACACCTTCACAACAATGACTGTGTTCAGCCGGTTGTAGGTAAAAACAAACCCGAGCCAAATCAGATTTCTCTTCCTGTTTTTCAAGAGGAACTGAGCGCCTTATCATCAAATAATCTCAAGTCTGCCGAACCAGGAGGTACACCCCCACACTCGCACGGCGCAACTGCTCCTTTGTTATTAACGAGGGACATGAAATACCCGAGTAGTACTCAGACAGCACGTCTCTCCCCGTTCTGTGCTGATCCAAAACTACTTTCAAATATAATCCCCCCAGGGAGTGATACACGGACCTCGGTCGGTCTGTCTGGTGCCAACGCTCCATTAAAGCAGAGGACCAGTAAACTGGACCATCACAAGGATCGGAGTGGAGTTAGGAGATCTGCTCATTTACATAACCCGCAGCCTCAAAACAGAACCCCAGATTTGGAGGAGGAAAATATATTTTCTGCTCCAAACCTGTCTAATAAAGTTGACAGGCGACATCGGCCCTCAATTAACCCTGAGCAGGGTAACTTGGGAGCACATTTCCACCTGTTACACACTGCCCAATAGAGTTAACAAAAATAAACCATCAGTAGTCGTGAGATTCATTGGAAGGAATCAAAGAAACAGGGTAATGATGCAGTCAAAGAAACTCGCAAAAACTGAGGTCTTTATGAATGAACACCTAACTAAAAAAAACGCAAACATTGCACATGCAGCAAGGTGGTTGAAAAAGAATGGAAAAATAAAAAAAACTTGGACAAGAAACGGAAACATCTGGATCAAAGTACATGAAAATTCTCAAGCTAAAATAATAAAAGATCTGAAAGACTTAGACTCATTCAAATGAGCTCAAAAATGACAAATCACCAATCACTATCACATGTTCATACACAAAAATTGACAAAAATGAACAAACAAACAAATACATTAAAACATGACGGCAACAAACGAAGACTCAGAAGTTAAAATATACAATGTTGAAGATATGGTTGATGCAAACTTTTATCCTGCTATAAAAGACTGTGAATACTATAATGAAGAAAAGTTTAATGACATCAATATATCAAATGGAGATCTCTCTATTATTCACATCAATAGTAGAAGTTTAAATGCAAATATATCCAAAATAACAGATTATTTAAAACAGTTAAACAGAACTTTTACATTAATAGCACTGTCAGAGACATGGCTTAATGATGAAAACAAAAATAACGTTCACATCGAAGGATATGAATTATATCATTTAAACAGAAACAATAAAAAAGGTGGAGGAGTAGCTCTATTTGTCAAAAATGAAATAAAGTGTAGAATAATTAAAGAAATGTCAATAATTGTTGACAATCTTATGGAAATAATAACAATAGAAATATTAAACGAAAATGCTAAAAACATTTCCATAAGTTGTGTATATCGATCACCAGGATCAAATATAGAAATATTCACCGATAAAATCATACAACTACTGGAAAAGAGTTTAAATAAAAAAGTTTTCTTGTGTGGAGACTTTAATATTGACCTGGGAAATAAAACGGATTCAAATAACATCAGCACGTTTCTAAATTCAATGTATAGTTTAAATCTTTATCCGTTAATATCAAAACCAACAAGAATTACAACTCATAGTGCTACGATAATTGACAACATTTTCACAAATATAACTAATGGGGATATGACAGGTGGTATCTTAACAACTGATTTAAGTGATCATTTACCAGTTTTCACTATCTACAGAAATGATCAAAACATTACAAAAGAAGTTACAATTAATAAAAAAATAATAAACACATCAAAAAAAGCTATGGATCAATTAAAAGACGATTTACAGAAGCAAAACTGGAAGGACGTGTATATTGATGATGTTAACAAATCATATGATGAATTTATGAACATTTTAGAAGCTCTGTATGAAAAGAATTGTGTGCAAAGAAATTGTAGAAAAAGAAATATTGTTGACCAACCTTGGATGACTAAAGGGTTGAGAAATGCTTGTAAAAAAAAAAATAACTTGTATTTATGTTTCTTAAAAACGAGAACACAACAAGCTGAAGAAAAATATAAAAAATATAAAAATAAATTGGTAATGATTATAAGAAGATGCAAGAAAGAATACTATAGTGATTTATTAAACAAGAGCAATGGTGACACTAAAACAACATGGCGAGTAATAAATGATGTTCTAAAAAGTCATAAAACAAAAACGAACATTGCAAAATATTTTGTGAAAGATGACAATGAAATACATGATGAGAATGATATCGTAAATGAATTTAATCAATATTTTGTAAATATTGGATCAAGCCTTGCAGCTAAAATACCAAAAGTAGATAATAAGGTGTGTCATTCAATTAAAAGCTGCACCAACAGTATTTTTCTTAGTGGAACTAACAAAGAGGAAATTATGAAAATGGTTAAAAATCTCTCAGACAAGAGATCAAAAGACTGGGTGGACATGGATATGATGTTTGTAAAAGAAATAATAAGTTATGTTATTGAACCATTTACATATATATGCAATTTATCTTTTTCAACAGGAATATTTCCAGATAACATGAAAGTAGCAAAGGTAATTCCTCTTTTTAAAAATGGTGATAAATGTGTATTCAATAATTATAGGCCAATATCCTTACTACCACAGTTCTCAAAAATTCTAGAAAAACTATTTGTGACCAGATTGGATCAATTTATTGATAAACAAAATATTTTAAGTAGCAGTCAATATGGGTTTAGAGAAAAAAACTCTACGTCAATGGCTCTCATGGATTTAATGGAACAAATAACTAATGCTGTCGATCATAAACAGTACTGTGTTAGTGTTTTTGTTGATCTAAAAAAAGCATTTGATACCATTGACCACACCATTCTCCTTGAAAAACTAAATAAATATGGTATTAGAGGACCAGCATTACAGTGGGTATCTAGCTATTTGAAGGACAGGAAACAGTTTGTGCAAATAAATGATGTTAGATCTGACCTCCGTGATATCACTTGTGGAGTTCCTCAAGGTTCTGTGCTTGGACCAAAGTTATTTATTTTATATGTGAATGACTTGGTAAATGTGTCAGGACTACTTAAATGTGTTCTTTTTGCCGATGACACCACATTTTTCTGTTCGGGTAATGACATAAAACAGATTTTCGATATGATGAAAACAGAATTTATAAAAATACAAACTTGGTTTAAATTAAACAAATTATCTTTGAATTTAGATAAAACTAATTACATGATATTCGGTAACAAAAAGAGAATTGTTGATGACGATCCATTTGAAATTGAAGATGTTGTGATCTGTAAAGTGAGTGAAGTGAAGTTTCTGGGTGTTATCATTGATGACAAACTGACGTGGAAACATCATGTAAATTCCATTTAAAAAAAATAGCTAGATCAATTGCAGTACTGTATAAAGTCAGGGATTTTTTAATTGATAAAGTTTTACATATGTTGTACAACACAATCATTGCTCCACATTTAATCTATTGTATTGAGGTTTGGGGAAAAGCGTGCAAAACTATTACAAAGCCTGTTTTTATTTTACAAAAGAGAGCTGTAAGAGTAATCACCAGAAAACAATTCAGTCACCCATCAAACACTTTGTTTCTTCAGCTAAACTTATTGAAATTCCAGGAATTGGTAGAATATAGTATTTTATCAGTTATGTATAGGGCTCATAAAAACACATTACCTTTAAATATTCAAAGAAACTTTATAAAAAGACAAAGTTATTACAATCTCAAAGGGACAGAGATATTCATCAAACCACAATTTAGAACCAGCTTAAAGGGACGGTCTACCTCAATTCAGGGAGTTCGATTGTGGAATGCTCTGGAGAGTGATGTTAAAAATGAAAAATCAATGCATACATTTAAGAAAAAGGTCAAAAAGGATTTGCTCAAAAACTATATATGATGTAACCTTGCGTGTTAGCTTAGTGCGTTTGTGTATTACAGTTAGAAAAATTAAGTAGAGTTAGTCATTTTGTGAAGCAGTTTGTGTATTACAGTTAGAAAAATTAAGTAGAATTATTCATTTTTGTGATGTATTTTGTGTATTACAGTTAGGAATATTAAGTAGAATTATTCATTTTGTGAACATCTTGATGTTGTGCCATCTTTTAGTTTGTGTATTACAGTTAGAAATATTAAGTAGAATTATTCATTTTATGATCTAGTTTGTGTATTACAGTTAGAATTAAGTGAAAAAATAAAATAATAAAAAAATAGGAAAATTAAGTAGAAAAAAAAAATTAAGTGTGATGTAGTTTGTGTATTAGTTAGAAA
>JBBPBX010019270.1:0-22887 GCA_038048925.1 Garcialebias charrua
TCACTCACTCACTCTCACTCACTCTCTCAGTCTCACTCACTCTCTTACTCACTCTCACACACTCTCTCAACCACTCTTTTACTCACTCTCTCACTCTCACACACTCACTCTCAACCAATCTCTTACTCACTCTCTCTCACTCATACTCATACACTCACTCACTCACACACTCACTCTCACACACTCACTCTCACTCTCTCACTCAATCTCTCACTCTCACTCTCTCACTCACTCTCACTCACTCACCCTCTCTCACTCTCACACACTCTCACACACTCACTCTCTCACTCACTTGCATACACTCACTCTCTCACACTCACTCACTCACTCTCATACACTCACTCACACTCACTATCTCTCTCACTCCCTCACTCACACTCACTCCCTCACTCTGACTCACTATCTCACTCACTCTCACTCACTCTCACACACTTTTACTCTCACTCACTCTCACTCACTCTGTCTCACTCACTCTCTTACTCACTCTCACACACTCTCAACCACTCTCTCAACCACTCTCTTACTCTCACACACTCACTCACTCTCAACCACTCTCTTACACTCAGTCACTCTCACACACTCACTCTCACACACTCACTCACTTCACACACTCTCTCACACTCTCTCACACTCTCACTCACTCTCTTACTCTCACTCACTTTCATACACTCACTCTCATACTCTCACTCACTCTCTCACTCACTCTCTCTCACTCACTCTCACACACTCTCTCACACACTCACTCTCACACACTCACTCACTCACTCACTCACTTTCTCACTCACTTTCACTCACTCTCACACTCACTCACACTCTCACACTCTCACTTTCTCACTCCCTCTTTCACTCACTCTCTCACTCACTCTCTCACTCACTCTTTCACTCACTCACTCTCTCACTCACTTACTCTCACTCACTCTCTCTCACTCTCACTCACTCATGAGGGACGACTGCTCTAACCACTCAGCCACAGCCGCCTCCATTATATTACATAATACTGTAATATTATAGAAGCTATTTAGTAGAAGTTTATCAAGGGGTTTCCCTTCACTGCAGATTGCACTGACTCTTGACTTCGTTGCAGTCTCCCATCTTCAGCAAGCATTTCCTGTTGTGTTTTGCAGAATGACTCCATTGCAACAAAGAGATCTTGCAGCCTCCAAGCACTAGCAGTGTATCTCAATGAAGACCCTGAAAAGCTAGTGAAGGATTATGCAGTAAGTGTCATCAATTGTTTTAAAGGGGATATTTTTATTTTGAAGTTGAACATATTGCTGAATTAATATTTAACTTTCTCCTAGTAATTTTAAAAATGTGTTTATTTAACTTGCTTGCATGCATCACGATGTTAACTTGCTTAGTTTTCTACTGCAGTCAATTTACAAAGAAGAAAATATAAATGGTAAAGTTTCATGCGAATAATTTATTTTAGTGAGGAGAGGTGTTCATAAAATATCTGGTTTATTTTTTGTCTGTTTTTAGAGTGAGACCCCTGATGAAACCCAGGCAGCTTTGGATCAGACGGTCATCGGCATTTATGTCATCGGTCATCGGCATTTATGTCATCAAACACCCAGGTGCAGATGTTGATCAGCCACCAGAAGATGTGGGCATCATAGTGGAAGGTATGGAGGTGATTAATGTGGGCATCATAGTGGAAGGTGTGGAGGTGATTAATGAACTCAAAGATGTTGCCATCGCTTGTGCCTTGCTGCTGATCATCTACGACCTGAACCTGAGCTACCCAACCGACCTCAAATATACGTTTGAGTTCATTCAAAAGATCCTAATGGAACTTGAAACACAGACTTTCAAACAAAGTCCAAGTACTCAAAAACAAACTGGAATAATGCATATTCCTATACCTATTACAGTGTTGTGATCTGGGGACTGACTATTCATCATTCTGAAATGTTTTTATCGTGTTTACTGTGAGCAGATGTTTGGGCTGTCTTTTATTTATTTATTCATTTAAAAAAAAAGTTTTTTATCATTACTATTTTTACCTGAAAGTTTAAGGTTTTAAAATTGATCTTTACAGCAGAAGTGGCATGATGTTTTGAGGTGTTTTAGTGTTAAAGCATTGTGTTTTGTTGGTAATTTACATTCTGCTAAAGCATGTGACCAAGAGGCATAGTCCTTGCCAGATTTGGAGCCAAGTGTCATGAAAAGTTTTTTTGAACGTTAAAAAATGTGGCACTTAACTTCACCAGTATGTTTAATTTGATGTTTTATGTTTAAAGGATTTTTATGATTTTCAGTATTTTTGTAAAACTCACTGATTTTATTAGTAGTTCTTAATAAAGTGCTGTTTTGAAAAGTTGTGATTTTCCCCGCCCCTCAGTTAACCGTTAATTTACAATTTTCACCATGATTTTAATTTGACAAACTAAATTAGGAATAACTATCAAATCAAGTTAATCTTACCCAGCAATCTTGTGTTGCATTAATGTGAATTCATTTAGTTCACTGAACTTAACTATATCACTTTAATTTAACGTAGTTTTCATACATAAAAATAAATTAACAATATTAAGTTAATCTTACTCAATAATCCTGTATTGTTTTAATGTGTATCCGTTTAGTTCACTGAACTTAACTATATCACATAAGTTGAACATAGGTTTTGTACATAAAAGTAAAATAACCACATTAAGTTTAAGTAACACAAGTATTTCTTGTATAATATACTTAAATCTAATGAGTATATCCGATGAAAACTTGTTAATCAACATTTACTTAAAAACATTACGTGCAACCACTTGAAGCAACATTTTTAAGTAAATCCAATATATATTTTTTTTGAGTGTGTGCACTTCCTTTGTCTGCAGACTTAACTTTTTTAGATTTCTCTGCCTGGATTATTGAGCCTGCATGATGATATTAAGAGTTTCATAATTTTTTCCATAGTTCTTCTGAATGTATTCAATATTTTGGAGAATCTAAGGTTTGAGAACTGAGATTCTTTTCAAAATCCTAAAGATGGTTTCTTGATTTTTCAGAGGTGCTGAGTTAAAGAGGTTAAAATTGCCACTGGTTGGCTCCAAAGATTAACCAGCTGTGGATGTACATTTTGTTAGTTACTTTTTGTTGGCTTCAATAAATGTCCCCAATGGTACTTGAAATATTTTGCTAATAGACACACAAACAAACACATACAGGCAAAAGCATTTTTATCCAGAAGAAAAGCGCTGTCAGATTAATTGTATTGCCTTTATATGGATCAATTAACTGAATAAGAAGCCCCCCCCCCCTCTCTGCCTACTCTAATTCCCCGTTCTGTGCCATTTGTTGTTGCACTGCACCCTTTTGGCACCAGACAGGAGCCACTTCCTCAGAACATGATGTAGGAGGTGTTCAAAGATAGATGCTGACTGTTGCCAAAAGCACAAGCAGCGACTCTCCACTTGATGTGGTTCAATCAAATAAATGTGACAAAACTGTAAATTTGAACCACAAATAGCCAGTGGATCAAAAATAAAGTCATACATGGTATAAGTAACTTAAAAATATCTCAGAAGATGTTGCTAAGATACAAATACAGTTTTTATCTTTAACGCCAGCTTAGATTTTTGGTCCGGTTTTTGTTTGCTTTCTTACAATTTTAAGCTCAACCATCTGGTAACTCGAAGTTATTTTCAGGTTGTTTCTTTTTTACCAAGTGATCCTCAGTTTTTATGCACAACATAATTAAACTGCCTGCAGACTCTAATCAGCATTCACAAGTGCCATCGGCTCTGATGTACGATACAAACCCTGTCAAGGTGATTTCTTCACACGGACATCCCTCTCACGCAGATTTGGACGCACACGCACATCCACACACAGTTTGTACCTCCCAAATTAATTCCCACAAGTGAAACCGTGACCTGCAGAAAGCAGCCCCGACCTATCGTCCCAGAAGCCCTCTGAGGATCCACCTCCCTGAGCACAGAGATTTACAAAGTACCTATCCTCCACCCACTGAGGCCTGAACAAGGACAGGAGCTTCTTCAGAAGAATACAATGAAGTCAAGTGCTCTTGGTCTTCACATTTCACTAAATGAGTGGTTTTCTGCACACATTGTGGTTTTGCAGTTTAAATTAAATCAAATTTGCTTTGTAAAACATGCAGTGTGAGTGCTTATTGCAGAAGAATTTGCAGAAAAAACAGCTGAAATTAGCAAAGAAAAAAACTTGCTGAATTACAGGTGAAATGGAAGAACAAGCTTAAATTAGCAGAAGAAAGAAGAAATAATATGCATTTGCTGAATTAGGTTTAAATAAGCAGAAATTAGCGCAAATATTAGGACATTAGCCAAAAAAGCTGAAATTAGCAAAAAAAAAAACAGCTTAAAAGTAGCTGAAAAGGCAGGAAAAAAAGCTTAAACAACAAAAAGAAGTGGAAAGAGCTGAAATGGGCTCAAAAATGTTGAATTAGTTAAAAATGCTAAAATTAGCATAAAACCGCTAAATAGTAGCTGAAGGCTGAAACTAGCAGAAACAAGCTGAATTGAGCATAACAATCTGAAATTAGTTTGTAGCAGGTCGCTTTCGTAAATGAGCCCTCGAGGCTCAATAAGATTTACCTGCCTAAATAAAGGTTGAATGAAAAAAAATTTTTTTAATTAGGATGAAAGTAGCAAAAATTACAACAAAAAACTTGAATTTATCTGAAAACAGCTGAAATTAGCAAAACAATGCTAAAAAGGTAGCTGAAAATAACAAGCTTAAATTAGCAGAAGAAAGCAGAAAGAACATTTGCAGAAATGAGGACAAACTTCGGAATAATCTGAAAAAAGCTGAAATCAGCAACAACAACAACAACAACAACAACAACAACAACAACAACAACAACAATAGCAACAACAACAACAAAACTGCTGAAAAGTAGCAATGAAGACTGTCAAATTTATGTCCCCATAAGACTCAATGGTACACGCTCTATTCAACCTCTGCTCGACTGCCTGGCTGACATCAGGGACTGGATGGCTTTAAATTTCTTAAGTTTCAATGAAAAGACGTCTGAAGCCATGTTGTTCCCTCCCAATGACACAACCTCGAACCACTGCATCAACCTTTCTGCTCTAGCCCTGTCAGAAAAACAAAACGTTACAAATCTGGGAGTGATAATGAATCCTTCCATGAAACTTAACAGTCGTGTAAATATGATAATTAAATCCTGTTTTTTCCAGCTGAGGTGACTAAGCTGAAGCCCATATTATCCAAAAATGACTTGGAGACAGTAATTCACACATTTATTACATCTAGGCTTGATTACTGCAATTCCCTCCTGTTTGGTATCAGTCAGACCACCATTGCACGATTACAACTGGTCCAGAACGCAGCAGCCCGATTTTTAACCAGTACACGCAAAAGACAGCACATTACACCAGTCCTGGCCTCCCTGCACTGGCTACTGGTTCATCTTTGAATCCAGTTCAAAATTCTCATGTATGTCTACAAATCGCTGAACAGCCCCCCATTTCTCGCTGATTTGATACACCCATGTCCCACCACATGCTCTGAGGTCAGCGGCCCAATTACTTTTAACAGTGCCAGGAACTTGTCTTAAGCGCAGAGGTGACAGGGCCTTCTCTGTAGCAGGTCCAAGACTTTGGAACGAGTTACCTCTGCTTGTCAGACAGGCCCCCTCCCTCTCGGTGTTCAAATCCCGTTTAAAGACTAACTATTCTGTTGCTTTCAACACCAGATGATCTGTGTTTGGTCGTTTTATCTATGATCTGCAATGTTTTTATGTCTATTTTTTGTGCTTCATTGTGTATGTTGCCTTTTGTTTGTTTGTACAGCACTTTGGTTTGCCTTGTCGCTGTTTTAAGTGATCTATGAATAAAATGGTATGGTATAGTATGGTATGGTAAAAATGCAGAAATAATCTTAAATTACCAGAAGGAAGTGGAGAGAGCACATTTTTGCTGAAATGGGTTGAATTTTTTTTAAATGAGTGCAAAAATTTGGGAATGACCAGAAAAAGCTAAATTTAGCATAAAACAGCTGAAATAGCAGAAAAGATGGAACTAGCAGGAATAAGCTAAAAGGAACATAACAAGCCAAACTTAGCAGGAACAGGTTAGAAGCTCAAAAAATTTGTAGTCAGCAGAAAGAATCTGAAAGGAGCACAGAACAGGTGAAAATACAGCTAAAAGTAGCTGAAAAAAACGGCTCAAGTTAGCTGAAAGTAGCTGAATTTTATTTTTCACATGGAAGCTGAAAGAAGCTGAACCGCAATAAAATGTGAAAGGAGCAGTAAAAGGTTGTAAACAGATCTAAAGATTTGAAGGATGTAAAATGAGTTCAATTCATTTTCTAGAAAAAAAAATAGCAGAAAAGGCTGAATATTTCAAAAAGCTAAAGTTGTACCAATACCAAATGTCATAGCACCCTTCTCCTGCACAAGCTGAACGTTTTGCTTTATGAGTTTATGTTATAAATAACGTTTGTGTTATTTCTTGAAATAACACAAAAATTGCGGAACAAGAAAGATGCTGAAAAATGTATGAAAGAAAAATGGATCACAATACTGTAGTGGGAATTCTTCATAAACATTCACACAATAAAGAAGAAAACTACTTTTATTTGACTGTTTATCCTGTTTGAATCTTGATTGTGTCATTAAACCATTGGTTCACATATCGTCTATTGGGGTTCAGTGAAAACATTATGAATGTTTAGTATCTTACCTGTTCTGCATAGTTCTTTGAACAACCTCAGCTGGGAAAAAATACACTTTAATTCTGTTCAAATTGACAAGATAAATGTTAGTTCAAGTGAGGCCAAGAACAAAGTGCATTGCTGCCATCTTAACACAACTTCAAGCTCAAAAATTTAATTTATAAATAGTTCAAATTTAATCTCTACATCAGTATTTATATATACTGTATATTTTAAACAGGAAAAAGCAGCTTCACCTATCAATTCTGAAATAAACTTTATGTCTCTAAACTGCGGTCGTTCAAATAACTTACAAGTAAGATATTAATTGTTTGTATTATTCCTGCAGAACCTCACTTTACAATATCTGACCATTATTTTAAGAGGATTTTCTTGCATGGCATATCAGATCTAGCTGGACCAGAGTAAACGAGGACAGTCAAGGCCAAAGAAACAATAATGGACCTTGTCTGTGCAGTCACCAAATGGCCACTGCTTGGTTAGTTGTAAGCTCCATTTTGGGACTCTTAGTTCCCACATTTAATTAAAAATCCATTATCACCTCTCAGCACCGTGAGCAGCCCACACTATTCTGATCTGAATTCCTAATTAGTCTTAAACGGCTAAATAGCCTTTTATGTAATCACTCTTCCAAGTTTTCCAAAAAAGGAGGAGACGAGGCCATGTTTCAAAAAGTTTCGATCCTTGTTAAAAACAAAGCTTGACACGCGTGTTACACGTTTAGGCCTTGTGGCAGATAAACTGTTGTTTGGGTGGTGAATTAAAATTCAAAGGGTGATGCTGCCAAAGCACCTTGAGCAGATGCAGGCCGGCTCTCGCTGATGGGCAGCGTGTGGGGCTGCGGAAACACAGAGAGATGACGGGTGACATGAAAGAAAACAAAGATGAAATTAAAACAGGACTGAAGTGAGAATGAAAGGGGAGTGTTTCATCCAAAGTAAAAAAGAACAAAAAAACAGATTCCCACTTTGCATCCCGTCGCCGCTCTCCTTTCATTGTTACCTCGACGAGCGCGGCGCAGTTCCAGCTCCCCTGGCAGGATCTAAGTGGCTTGCTGGCATATGGTGTAACCTCCATTTGAGTGTGCTAAAAGCTGGATATTGTTTTTGTGGAGCAGATGTTGGTGCAGCTGACTGGGCCACACAGCTGGGAACGGTGCGTGTGACCCACATACAGGGGGAGCAGTAGTCAACCGAGAGCCGCCATTCTAATAGAAATGATGTGTGTTGCTCTTTTGTCTTTACAAGCACACAGCTGTCAATGAAGTCATGCTTTTCTATCACTGTAACACTCCGGATTTAATTTATCGGTGCTATGATCAATGCAAAATGGTAAAATTGTCCTGTCAGGAGTCCTTTTTTGATTAGATTTGAAGAACGATGAGAATTAATTTCAGTGATCGCTTCAGTTCGGTTTATTTGAGTGAATAACAGCTCAAAAACAAAAATCCTGCCGTGTTTTAAAAACCGCAACTCAACGAGCTTTCACGCCTTCGATTTGCGTCGACGAAAACGAAGCGAGGACACTTGAGAGTCCTGACCGATTTCCCAAACCCAGAAGTGTCCGGATGCCAAAAGTGGACAAATGAAGATTACGCTGAGATTATAATAAGGATGCCAAAGCCATTATCCCAGTCTACTTTGACAAATGTTGTCCCTGTTTGTGAGCAGATGGGACGAGGAGTTTGGGTGGGGAATCAGGCAGAGTATCCTTCACCCAGTTGGCTAGAAAACACAGGGATAAACAGCAAGCCGAGGCTCTGTCAAGAATCCCCAATAATACTTGTAAGTCTGTGTCTCACATTACAATATTTTTATTGTCTGAATTAAACCGACCTAACAGAAACTCTCTGCTTCAAATAAATGACATTTGTTCATTAAAAAACCTCTTGCTGATGTCACTTACCACCTGTTTATGCCCTCACATTTGGTGCTCTGGCCACAGCTTCTTAATAACGAGAGCGTTAAATGCCATATGTTGAGGGCAGAAGCAAAACAAGCTGACCAGAAGCTGCTTCTCTTTAGCTGTTTCTCCTCATGGCTTGGGATTAGACTGACCTGTCACCGTGTGTAAGGCAGGGGCCTTATTTAAAAAGTCATTTGTTAAATTAAGACGCTCCCTGTTGGACTGCAGTAACAGAATAAAAATAAAACTAGAGCAATTGCATTTCCTGCAAAAATGCAGTATATGAATGCTCATTGCTGAAGAACTTGCTGAAAAGCAGCTGAAATGAGCTAAAAGCATACTGAAATGCATTCAACCTTTATTTAGGCAGGTTAATCCCATTGAGCCGTGAGGACTCATTTACAAAGTACAAGAGAGACCAATGTAGCTGAAATTAAGGAACAAGTTTAAATAAGCAGAAGAAAGCAGAAAGAACATATTTATTTGCTAAATTAGATTTAAATAAGCAGAAATTAACACAAACATAAGGAAATTGGCTAAAATAGCTGAAACTAGTAAAAAAATTGCTGAAAAGGCAGAAAGAAGCTCAAAAACTAGGAGGAAGTGGAAGGTGCTGAAATTATCTGAAAAAACGTGGAAGTTGAAAAAGCTAAATTTAGCACAAAACAGCTAAAAAAAGTAGCTGACATAGCAGAAAAAAACTGAAAGGAGCTGAAATTAGCAGAAATAAAGTAATTACCTGCTGAAAGTACCGGTACCAGAAATTACAACAAAAAGGTTGAATTTACTCTGAAAAATGCTGAAATTAGCTGAAAAATGCTAAAGAAGTAGCTGAAAAGGTAGAACAAGCTTAAATTAGCAGAAGAAAGTAGAAATAACACATTTGTTCAATTAGACTGAAAGAAGCAGAAATGAGCACAAAAAACTGGATAGGATCTGGACAACGCCGTAAATAGCAAAAACTGTTGCTAAAATGTTCAGAGAGAAGCTTAAATTGCCAGAAGGAAGTGAAGAGAGCACATTGTTGCTGAATTAGGCTGAAAAAAGTTGAAATCAGTGCAAAACCTGTGGAATTTGTCAAAAAAGCTGAAATAAGCATAAAACAGCTAAATAGTGCAAATAGTAGAAAGAACTGAAACTTGCATACATAAGCTGAAATTAGCAGAAATAAGTTAGAAGTAAAAAACTGTAGTTGGCAGAAATAATATAAAAGGAGTGCAAAACAGCTGGGAAAAAAGCTACAAGTAGCTGAAAATAGCGGGAAAGGTTTAAATTTAGCTACCCAAGGATGCTGAAAAAAGCTGAAGTAGAACAAGAACAAAATGTGAAAGGAGCAGTAAAAGGTTGTAAACACATCTAAAGATTTGAAGGACGTAAAATGAGCTCAATTCATTTTATATGAGAAATAAAGTGGCAGAAAAGGCTAAATATTTCGAAAAGCTAAATTTGCACCCATACCAAAAATCATAGCACCCTTCTCCTGAACTAGCTGAGCGTTTTGATATAGATTTCTTGAAATAGCACAAAACTTTGGAAAGAAAAAGATTATCAAAAAGTACATAAGAAAAATGGATCACAATGGTGTGAATGCTTCATAAACATTCACACAATTACTATACCACAAAACAAACATCTTATATAAAATGATCAATAAATAATCAACCAAAGCCTTCAAGCATAGACCTGTCCCCAGCAAAGATGTTTTAAACTGTTTTCCCTGTTTCTTTTAGCTAGCGTTCCGCTACTGTTAGCAGTGCTAGTTTTCGTTTACCTTCGGTGATTTTTAATTTCTCGCTTACCTTTTGCTACTTTAACTTTAACTTTATCTGAACCTGTGAATTAGACAGCAGAACATCACCAGTTAGATGCCAGGCTTTGTATAATGAATGTCACACGATCTAAAGGATCTTTTATGAAAAGTTAGTTCACGAACCATAAACTACAGAGCCACATAATCCAGCTAGTTGCAGAAATTGAATCCAGGTTATTGGCAGATGAAATCGCACTGCTTTGACAGAAGTTATGAATACAGATGGGACTTCATGATGGACACTCAGGGCCGCTGGGACTGTGCGGATGATTTGACAGGAAGGTACAGAGAGCTGCTGAATGTTCGGTTGGTGAGTGAGCACCAGCTATGGGGAGTGCAATAAATCTCTACACGCTTAGAAATTCTGATCACAAACTTAAAAATAAAGATTTTAAAGTGAACCATTTCCGTTCATGAAACCATAACGAGTCACACAGACTCATGGGATTAGAAGTGATGCGTTTAATGTCACATTCATTGCAGAACAAATGACTGAATTGCCTTCTGAAGTGAACAGTTCTCTGTACCGGTACATATATTGCTATGTTTCCTGCTCATCAGCTGATTAAGTTGCATACTGTATTTGACTGTGATCCAGAAGTTTGTCCATAGAGTCATCGTTGGCTGATCCATGGTGGCAGTGTGCTGCGCTAAGAGTGACAGTCTGATTCCTGAGCTTGTGCATGAGTCAGTCCTACCCTTCCATCTCCTGAGCAGGCCTCAGCCCTCTTGCCTCGTATCAGCCTGACTTTGATGGACACATGCTCCCCCCGTGCCTGGCAGGACAGTCTTTTTTAGAAACCTCAACAAAAACGGCAACTGTGGTATTTGGGTTGACACACACCGACGACCCTAGACCAAACCAAAAAAAATCCTCTCATTTGCTCCTCTTTTAATTTTTTCAGCTGCTTTTGATTCATAATGGACTTGGTGTGAGGAACAATCTCTTAGATTTTGGGAAAAATGCAACAACCCATAAATATATTAAAGATAAATTGGATCAGCTGAGCACTCAGACCACAACACACCCCTCATGGTGCTCAAACTCTCCCCGCTCTTCATTCAGCATGGTGGCACACTTGACTGAAGCAAGGTCTACCCCTTCGCTAACAGACAAAGGGAGTCCCGCGCCATGTCCATGTCAGTCTGCTCATCCCATCATATCCACTCTGCTGCTCCCAGTCATCAGCGATGACGAGCCTTCACCTGAGCTGACAGGTGATGTGCCCGAGGCAGCACAGCACCCAACAGGGGAGCCCCAACCTGCCAACTTCCTGTCAGTTTCCCAAAACCAGCTCTGTCTTGTCATCTCCTCCACGCCAATCACAGTGACACATCAAGTTTGTGTCAGGAAACAGTGTTGGAGATTACAATCTAATACAACACTGCCCTGAGCAACCAGGAGGACCAGGCAATCATTATGAGACACAGATGATAATGTAAATGTCTCCAGGTCACTCATGCAGACACACACACACACACAAATCAAATGGGATTTTTATTCTGTAGTCTCAACTTTTGCAATGCAAACTTATGCATTATGAAAGACACACAGATGAGTGCATAAATAGAAAATAAAACAATAAAGTGTTGATAATGCACCAAGTCTCTGGTGAATAAAACATTACATTTAAATTTCCAAGCATAAGTATGAAAAAGTGAAGCAATTTTTTGTCAATTCAAGATGTGAGTTGTGGCAACACCTAGTGGCTCAAACTCAAAATTGCAGCCAAATGGATATTTACGACATTCCTTCAACTACCGTATCCAAAACGTAAAAGGTTTGTTCATGTTTGGTTTGTCCATTTAAGGCTAATGTACCAACAAAGTTTAGCTTTGTTGTTGTTTTTTAACAAGAAAAAAGCACATTCATGAACAAAATGCTCCAAAGTTAGCAAAATGACTATTTTTATTTTGTGGTCCCTGGACTGGTTTAGCAAAGCTGCCCTAAAAGCAAAAAAACTTCATACAATAGGAGCAGGTCTGGTGAGCTCAATAGGGCTACTAATAATAATAATAATAATAATAATAATAATAATAATAATAATAATAATAATAATAATAATAATAATAATAAGTTTACAAATGATTATCATAACTATTTTATTACTCCTGTTCATAAAATGATAAGAAGAATGCCAAATCTGTGACATTAGCTTAAATAATCCATAGAAAAGTGTTCATTATATTATTTTTTTCTCACAATATGGAGTTTGTAAAGACAAAGCTAGGTACTGTATTAAAAATCAAACAATGTCATTATATAATTATCTGGGCTATTTGAAACTTAGCTTGAACTCTTCTTGAGTTTTTCTACCATAGACTCCATTTTATTCCTAATTTGGTCCATCTATGTCATTCTTATTGGTTTCCTCCATGGATCTGATAAATCAACCATTACGGTTAAAATTAAAGCAAAAACAGTTTAAATGTTTTGGTTGAACCCTTTTCTTCCAAGGTACATCAGCAAACATTAATAAGATTGATTACTGTATTGTATAGATAAAAATCTGTTCCCTTATCAGTCAGTCCACTCAGTGCAACATATGACTATGGGAATTGCACCGCCGCACGGTTCACCTGAAGTAAAACATTCACGCCTTGAAAAGGCTGGTGGGTGTCAGCGTCATCAAAGAGGCCCCGCCCTCTTTGTATAAAAGAGGCTGACACCCAGACTTCTATCTCTTTTAGGCCCTTCACTTCGCTTACACCTGAACTTCGTGGGACTCTCTGTGACTGCATCGCTCGGCTGGAGGTGAGCTTGCTCCCTACCCTGAGCATACAGAGAAATTTCCTACATACTGCTGGGTTAGCGAAAGCTAGCCCAGTGCCTTTTATTTAGCCTCAAGGTTTTTTCTTCTCTCTTCGCAGCTTCGCTTGATGGCGCTAACTGCGTCACTCGCTACCTAGCTAACAGAGTTAGCAGGCTAGCCAACGAGAGCGACTCGACGAAGAGGACGTCTCCGGACCACGTTAGCTACAGCTAACGAGCTCAACTCTTCTCAGCCATGGCTCCAGAGAAGGGAAAGCGAAAATCCAAAAATTCTAAGAAGACCAGCAGGCCAGCGAGCCCCAGCTCCCGAGCCTGCCCCAGCAGCTGCGGCTACTCCCTTTCGGCGACGGACACCCACGAGGCCTGTCCCGTCTGCCTGGGGATGTTGCACGCTAAGATAGTGCTGGAATCCCCTGAGTCCTGCCCTCACTGCAGCCAGATGCTTGAGGCTGTGAGGAAGTGTCGCATGGACAACGTGGTCAAGGCCATAGGTGGCTCCGTGGTGGTGCGGGACCCAGACCTAACAGAGACGCTCACTCCTACAACGGAGCTCGAGGCCGTTGACCTGGAGGACAGCGGCCACACTGACTGGGGGGACAGTATGGACATGGCGGCCCCCGTCGGGGACTCCACCATCGAGTTTGATACGAGAAGCCTGTTACGCGCAGACGAGCTCTCGCTAACAGCCTCGGGTGAAATATCAGACGATGAAGCTGAACATGAGGACAAGGGAGAAGACGAAGACTTCTCCCAGAGCCCGACAACAGCTCACCAAGAGACTGATGTCTCCATCCCCGCTCTGTTCGACCTGTGTCGCAGAGCGGCGGACACGCTACGGATCAGCTGGCCTGAACCCCCACCTCGACAACAGGTAACGAGGTTGGCGGGGAACTACTTCTTCGCAAAGCAGCAGTCGGCAACGAGGCACAGGATGCCAATTTTTCCGGATTTCCTGATGGAGCTGACTCGCACCTGGGCTGAACCAAGAGCTCCCCTACGTCGCTGGCATGAAGGCAGCAGGAATACTCACCGTCCCGCAGATGGAGGACACACTGGCAGCCCACTTAGCCCCCAGAACATCGGGCTACATGCCAACTCTTCCCAGCAAAGCCTGCCGCGCCTCGGCCTCCCAGCTCGAAAAATGTTACCGAGCTCAGGGCCTTGCGGTCCGCGCCATGAACGCTTCGGCCATGATGAAGGCCTACTTGGCGGAGAAGCTGCAAGAGCTCCAGCAGACAACAAACAAAAAGGATGCGGCAGAGATCCTGGAGGAGGCCCGTAGGGCGACAGACTTTGTCCTCCGGGTGATGGGGACCGTGGCCATAGCTCAAGAAAGATGCATGGCTGAAGTGGTCATCGCCCAGCGCCATTTGTGGCTGACCTTGACGGACCTGCCGGAGGGCCAGCGGTACCTGTTCCTCCACCACCCGATCGAGCCATCAAAGCTCTTCGTAGGGGCTCTGGAACGCATCCAGAGCAGGCTGGAGCAAAGACAAAAACAGGCTGAAGCCCTGCGCGAGGGGATACCGAGAAAAGCTTTTGCGCCCCCCCAGAGCAGAGCCGTGCAGCATCGACACCGCTCAGCCACACACCGTTCCCCGCAAAAACGGCCAGCGTTCGACGGGGAACAACGGCCGCGACCCGCAGTAGGACTGTCTCAGGCTGGACAGGCATGGGCCAGTAACAGATTCGTCCCTCGCCGAGCGGTTCCGCCGAGATCTTCCTCGACGAACCGGGACCGAAGGCAGAAGTTGGCCTGACGAAACGGGACCACTTCGCAGTTTTACAGGTTCGTCCGCCCATGTGGTACAGGAACCCAGACTTTTAAATCCAGACTTTATGTGTGAAAAACAGAAAAAAAGCTGGTGACGTTTGTGTGTGCACAAAACATGTTTCTGCGGTATGTGTAAAAAAGACGATTTGTTCCTTAAATACGAAAATAAAGTTTCAAAAGCACATCCTGCCCTGTGTCTTGACAAAAAAAAAAACATATCACCATTTTTATGAAAACAGTCTCGATAAAGGGAGAGGGCAATCACCCCTCCTCCCTCGTGAAACACAAGGTGTCAGGCAAGACAATGAGCCTCAGCGGGACGTCAAGGGCCGGTCTGCCACAGGCAGACTTCCTGGCGACCGCTGGTGGACAGGTCAGGTCGTCGAAGGGCGACCGGATGGGAATCCACTGCTCCCCCTCCCGCATCCTCGATACAAAAACAACCCAGAATACACATGCCTCACAGGCTCAGCGCACACGCTCAGGCCTGGAGGGCATGTAGTTCCAAACACGTGGGTCATGTCGACCGTCAGCCGGGGCCTCCGGCTGCAGTTCCACAAGCGGCCATCCCCTTTCACGGGGGTGCTGATGTCCAACATAAACCTAGACCGTGCCCACGTTATATGGGAAGAAATTTCTACAATGCTAGAGAAAGGAGTAATAAATGTTGTTCCAACCCACAATGTACACAACGGCCATAACAGCAAGTACTTCCTTAAGCCAAAACAAGACCAGGGCTTAAAGGACAACACCCACCATGGCAGTAACAATTAAACATATTGGACAATTACTGTAGTAGAATATGATGTCTATTTTCATTTTTGCATTTGGGCCAGGCGAGTGTAAAAAATAAATAATAAACAACGGAGTCCCGGAAGCATCCGGAAACCCTGCCGATGATTGTCGAATGACGTAAATAAAGGATCAAGTCAGAAGACACGGAGTGAGTTCGCGATGGAGGCTTATGAGAGTGATGCTGATTTCAGTGAAAGTTCCAGTGGCTTTTCTTTAGTTTTTTTTTTTTTGCCAAAAGTCAAGTGATTGCTTCCTCCTCCGCTGACTCCATGACTGATGAGGAAATTAATTAATTTGTCACGAGCGAATTAAACTCGTGTCCAACGTGGCTGTGCGAGGTTCTGAAAATTTCCTGGTGTGCTGTGGGCTGCAGGACCAGCGCTCCCTGTTTTTAAAAAAAAAATAAAAATAACTTTTTAATAAGATATAACCGCTGCGGCTGAAGCTGTGTGAAGCTACCGGCTCGCCTTTTTATTCTCTCCCCCCGACCTGTCAATCAATTCAGTAGATTGACAGGTCGGGGGAGAAAAAAAAAAGGCGAGCCGGCAGCTTCACACAGCTTCAGCCGCAGCGGTGTTATATCTTATTAAAAAGTTCTAAAAAAAATAAAAACAGGGAGCGCTGGTCCTGCAGCCCACAGCACACCAGGAAATTTGCAGAACCTCGCGCAGCCACGTTGGACACGAGTTTAATTCGCTCGCGACAAATTCATTCATGGATAGTTGGCACAGCGTCTTCCTTCAGTCTCGTACCACTTTTCCCCTTAAATCCAAATGCCTGCATCATTGCTGACTCGTAGTCTTCCGGTTTAAAGTGTTTTGAACACAAAACACTGCTACGCGATGGAGCAATGAAGTCAGCTCGTTTGACTTGAACAAACATTATCCATGCATTCGGAATCCTTTTTATTTTGGGGGAAATAATGAACACAAACGCCATCCTTCGAGCTATTGGTGCAGAACTGGGCAACACATCGGTTTGGCATTTTCTTAGTTGTATTCGTAACTACTCTGGTCAGAAATAAGAAAGCTACGTTGATGCATGATGCTCGTTATAACTCCGTCTCCATCTCAAGATGGATCCTTGAATGACGTCGACGCCCATATATAGAGAGGGACACATTTTACCGGAGCTGCTGCGTTAAAATCTCCTTTAAGTCATGAAATAACACATTTAGCGTTATTTCTCTACAATATCAATAAAACGCTCCTGTTTTATTATTTAAGTCACTACTACATATTAATGGCAATGCAATTTGAAAACATGGTGGGTGTTGTCCTTTAAGGCCTATACTGGATCTCAGGAGCCTGAACAGAAGGATAAAAACATACAGAGACAGGTAAACCAGTCGGTGAGACCGAGGGATTACTTCTGCACAGTCAATCTCAAAGACACCTTTTTCCACGTGAGCATACTGCCACGGCACAGAAAATATCTCCGTTTTGCCTTTGAAGGAAAAGCATTCGAATTTCTGGCCCTCCCTTTTGGATTAAAAACTGCACCAAGATCATTTACGAAATGTCTGGATACAGCCTTAACCGCAATGAGGGGTCAAGGGGTCAGAGTTCTAAATTATCTCGACGATCTGTTGATCCTCGGGCATGACAGATACCAGGCGCAGCAGCACTCACAGATGGTGATGGCTTACCTGGAGGCTCTGCGTTTCGTCATAAACCTGCAAAATAGCAATCTGACGCCATCCCAGATTACCGTATTTTTGGGAGTACAGGTCAACTCCATTCTGTACAGAGCATGGCTCTCAGAGGCTCGGGTTTCATCCCTCCACCTTTGCCTGGCACGCTTTCAGCTGGGCAAGAGAGTGTCCCTCAAACTGTGCCAGCGTCTCCCGGGCCTCCTGGCAGCAGCCATTGTCTGCGTGCCTCAGGCCTTATTAAAAATGCGCCCTCTGCAGATATGGCTAAGCAAACAAATGTATCCTGCCTCCCTCAGCGGGCAGGAGGGATACTGATCAACCCAGAGTGCATGAAGGCTCAGGAACCCTGGAGGGCCCCTTCAGTGTTGTAGTGGGCATGACCTTGTCCACTTTTAAGACACCTGTGTACTTTTGAACTGTCCAGTGATGACCTTTACTGACCTCTCAGTAAAGCAAGACATTTACTACAAAATCATTCATTAAGCTGTAATCTGATAAATATAGTCACCAAAAGAGACTATTTCTATCTTTGATTTTAGGCTGATGTGATCAAAAGAATAACATTTGTCATTTTCATGATGTGTGCTTTTAAGCTGTGTTATTCTTTAAGAGTTAAACTGTGTTCACTGCTGTGTTAAAGGGAAATCTCGGGTCACAGAGACCCGACTGTTTTGTTTAGAAATAAGAAGACAGTTTAATCCGTTGTTTTTCATGAAAGGGCTCCAGTTTGCTGTGCCTTTTCCTAAACAATTTCCCTCTGCTCTGGCTGTAACCTTGGGTCGCGATAACACAAGTGAACTCCTCTCTTTGAATCCTGCTTTAAGTTCTAAGCTGTGGCTGGAACACAGAGCTGCAGGAGTCGGCAAGAGTCTGCAGATTTTGGAAGGAACCAGCAGGTTCCTCAGAGTTTTCTGGGAGCTTCAGAGAGAGATGTGAATTTTTCCCAGAGAGCTGAATGACCAACGGTCAAGAGCTAACGACCTTCGTCATCCAGCTGGGACTGATAACATGTTGTTATGGGTCCACTTTTAAGGAGCAGAGCTCAAAAACTTTGTTTATTCCTTCCTGGAATAAGTTTATCTTGAAGTCAGAGGCCTGAAGCTGACATATTCTCTGATGACCAAGCGAAAACCAGGAGACGTTGGAAAACGTAAACCAGAACCCTGCTTGAAGGTATTGTACTGGTCCCCACAAGGACCCGTGCATCTGAAAAGCTACAAGGTCTTCCCTCTTACCGGGCTGTCGTCAAAAGGTAAAGAGCTGTTTACAAAACGTACTTGGATTTTAGCCGAAGTCGGATGAGAAGTGTCACTTTGGTCTCATGCTCCCAATTCCTCTTAAATCTTTCCTCTATTCCTTTCCCTCTCAACCTAAGCTGGAAACTATTTTAAGTTAAAGAGCCACAGACTAAATATGTTTAACATCCAATATTGAAGTCTGTTGTGTTAAATTTAAGTGTGCTGACGTATTAATTTGAAAGAAAGTGAAATCATGTCAATCAAGTGGTGTTAATTTAGTTGATTTATTTTAAATAAATGATAGTGTCTCTTTGACATATCAAACTAAGTTAACGTCTTTGTCACTTAATGGCTTTGTGTATTTATCCATCATAAAGATCACAGAAATATTGAATAAACTGAAAAAGAAGAGAATCCGTGAAATTACTATTCAATCTGAATAAGTAAATTAAGGTAAAAAGGAGGTCAGTATTAAACTGACCCCCTCATAACCCCTTACAGTGTTCAGGACAGGCATCACGCTGGGACGAGTGCTGTCTCGAGTACTGATCACCACAGACGCTTCAAAGACAGGTTGGGGAACTTTCTGCAGAAACTAGCATGCCCGAGGAGTCTGGAAACAACAGGACGCAAAGCTCCACATCAACTTCCTGGAACTGAAAGCTGTGTTTTTTGTCCATGAAGTACTTTTACAAGAAGGGACTGATTACAAAACCACATGTCCTGATAAAATCGGACAACAGAACGGCAGTGTCCTTCATCAACAGAGAAGGTGGGACAAGGTCCTGACCTCTCCTTAGCTTGAAGCACAAGCTGCTCACGTGGTGCAGCTCCTGAATATTGTCGTTGAGAGCGACACACATACCGGGTGAGCTAAACCATGGGGTAGACGCCCTCTCCAGAGGGCCCCTGCTCTCCTCAGAGTGGAGGCTGAACCCGCGCATCGTGGACCAGATCTGGGCACGATACGGGCAGGCATCCGTAGATCTGTTCGCCTGCAACAGCAGTACGCACTTCGTCCTGTATCATTCGATAAGGGAAACAAACGCACTGCTGGGAACAGATGCTCTGGCGCACAACTGGCCAGCAGGGGCGCTATATTATGCGTTTCCCTCCGTTCCCCTGATTCAGGCAATGCTGGAACGTGTACGCAAGGGAGCTCTCTCCCTGATACTCATAGCTCCCAGATGGCCACAGAAACCATGGTTCCCAGAAGTGATCTCACTGTTGTCAGGGACACCATGGCAGCTGCCCCCCCATAGGGACTTGCTGACTCAGGTCCACGGGCAGCTCCTTTACCCACGTCCAGAATTATGGCAACTTTGGGCCTGGCCACTGAGAGGAACTGGCTGATGGCCTCCGGCCTCCCCGGTAACATCATAAACATGATACAGGAAGCGAGAGCTCAGTCAACCCAGACTCTCTAGGCTCGCAAATGGCATGTTTTTGAGGCCTGGTGTCTAGAGAGGAATATTATCTCATATTCCTGTGACCTGGTCCAGCTCCTCACTTTTCTACAAGACCTTCTGGATAAGAGTCGCTCCTTCTCCACCATTAAGGTATTCCTGTCAGCCATCTCAACGTGCCATGAAGGCTGGGGAGGTAAATCACCCGGTGCCCACCCTCTCATGACACGTTTCATGAAGGGCATACTGAGAAAAAGTCCCCCTAGTAGGACTCTGGCCCCTGATTGGGACCTCCAGTTAGTCCTGGATGCTCTGTGTGAGCCTCCATTTGAGCCTATTAGCAGCATTAAGATTGATTTGTTATCTTATAAAACTGCTTTGCTCTTAGCTCTTTGTTCAGCTAAACGTGTGGGTGACCTCCATGCTTTATCTGTGCACCCAATGTGTACCAGATTTGCCCCTGATGGGCCAAAGCTCACCCTGCGTCCAAACCCTGCATATGTACCAAAGGTTCCAACTTTAAACCCCAGAAGTCTGGACTTTGAGCTCTCAATGTCCCCCACCCCTGTCCTCACTGAAGGACAGAGGAGGCTGAATACACTCTGCCCTGTCAGGGCCCTAAGTGCTTACATTGAAATAACTGTCAGTTGGAGAAAAACAAACCAGCTGTTCGTATGTTTTGCCAATCCAGCTGCTGGCAGAGCCCTTTCAAAGCAGCGCCTCTCACACTGGGTGACTGAGGCCATAAAAAGGGCGTACAGCAGCAAAGGTCAGAAGGTGCCCTCTGGGGTACATGCTCATTCCACTCGAGGCCTGGCTGCCTCATGGGCCCTTTTCAAGAGTGTACCAGTGGCAGACATATGTGCTGCTGCCACCTGGGCATCTTCAAACACACTTGCAAAACACTACAGTTTGGATGTCACAGCATGTGATGTCACTCAAGCTGTCCTCTCTACCACAGAGTAGAGTACAGCTAAAATGCCGGCAGGCACAAGTTCTCGCAAGCATGCATTTCCAGAGCATTTTCAGGGCATGAATGAAATACCCTCAGGAGGTTCTGTGGCGGGTACTCCGGGAGTATGGGGTACCAGGCCCATTGATATGGGCTGTTAGGTCCCTGTACGACCGGTGTCAGAGCTTGGTCCGCATTGCCGGCAGTAAGTCAGGCTCGTTTCCGGTGAGAGTTGGACTCCGCCAAGGTTGCCCTTTGTCACCGATTCTGTTTATAACTTTTATGGACAGAATTTCTAGGCGCAGCCAAGGTGTTGAGAGGATCCGTTTTGGTGGCCTTAGAATCGCTTCTCTGTTTTTTGCAGATGATGTGGTCCTATTGGCTTCATCAGCTCGTGATCTACAGCTTTCGCTGGAGCGGTTTGCAGCTGAATGTGATGCGGCCGGGATGAGGATCAGTTCCTCCAAATCCGAGGCCATGGTCTTGAGCCGGAAAAGGGTAGCATGCCCTCTCCGGGTCGGGGAGGAGGTCCTGCCCCAAGTGGAGGAGTTTAAGTATCTCGGGATCTTGTTCACGAATGAGGGAAAACTGGAGCGTGAGATCGATAGGCGGATAGGTGCAGCGTCCGCAGTGAAGCGGGCGCTGTACCGGTCTGTCGTGGTGAAGAGAGAGCTGAGTCAAAAGGCAAAGCTCTCAATTTACCGATCGATCTACGTTCCCACCCTCATCTATGGTCATGAGCTTTGGGTTATGACCGAAAGAACAAGATCTCGGATACAAGCGGCTGAAATGAGTTTTCTCCGCAGGGTGGCTGGACTCTCCCTTAGAGATAGGGTGAGAAGCTCAGTCATCCGGGAGGGACTCGGAGTAGAGCCGCTGCTTCTCCACATCGAGAGGAGCCAGTTGAGGTGGCTCGGGCATCTGGTTAGGATGCCTCCTGGACGCCTCCCTGGTGAGGTGTTCCGGGCATGTCCCACCGGGAGGAGACCCAGAGGAAGACCCAGGATACGCTGGAGGGACTATGTTTCTCGGCTGGCCTGGGAACGCCTTGGGATTCCCCCAGAGGAGCTGCTCCAAGTGGCTGGGGAGAGGGAAGTCTGGGCCTCCCTACTTAGGCTGCTACCCCCGCGACCCGACCCCGGATAAGCGGAAGAAAATGGATGGATGGATGGATGGATGGTGAATGAAATACGTTCCCATAGTCATATGTTGCACTGAGTGGACTGACTGATAAGGGAACTGAAAGTTATGCACCATAACTCACGTTCCCTGAAGGAAGGGAACGAGGTGCAACATATGTTTGCCCTTTCAATGCCCAAGCTCGGTGAAGTGCACTTGGAGATAGAAGGCTGGGCGTCAGCCTCTTTTATACAAAGAGGGCGGGGCCTCTTTGATGACGCTGACGCCCACCTGCCTTTTCAAGGCGTGAATGTATTACTTCAGGTGAACCGCGCGGCAGCGCAATTCCCATAGTCATATGTTGCACCTCGTTTCCTTCCTTCAGGGAACGTGAGTTATGGTGCATAACTTTCAGTTTAAAAGATATAAAGACACATAAAACCCTTTAAAAATGTTTATTTTGATTACAGCTTTTAAAAATAAAAGTTAAGTTCTGTGTTATTCTTTGTTTGTATTAGATGGAAATTTATTTGTGTGATGGTAAAGGTTAAAGTGACCTAGCCTTGTAATAACAGATTTTTCAGTGTTCGGAGGGGGTGAAACAGTCTGTGCCATATGGCTAACGATCACAACAATAAATCAGTTTCAACCACCGCGTAATAATTTATCTCTGATATATGATTGCCCCTCCGTTCAGTTGTTTCCAGTTAGTCGTTGTAGGATTTCTGGGCCACAGTGTCAGCTGGCATGATTTTAACCTGCTGCTGGAATTTGAGAAAATCACTATAT
>JBBPBX010019270.1:23029-44615 GCA_038048925.1 Garcialebias charrua
TGTATGTATGTATGTATGTATGTGTGTGTGTGTGTACCCATAGGGCTCTGAGTGGCTGTAGTAAGGCAGTAACTATAATGGGGTGAAGGGTGACTGATAATAATTCCATGTTCCAAGCTTTTCCTGTGTCCATACAGTTTTTGATAAAGTTTCGTGACAACAAAAAGTAATTAAAGTCATTGTTTTATCAGTTCATTATCTTTCAAAAGTCCTAAGATTGGTTGATTTTGTAAGTTTTGTACATTTTTCATCATGATAACTGACTTTAAGGAGAGAAAAAAAACATCTTAACAACGAGTTTACTTCCCACCTGATTATTTTGGCATTTTTAACTTTAGTCTCAGTTTGATCCATTTACTGTCGTAGTTTATGTGGCAACATGATTACAAGATGACCTTTAGAAAATTATGAATGAGGTGATTTTATAAACAGACAATAGTGAAAATCATTGTTTCACATTATTTAAAACACATTCTAAAGTAATCATTTTGACTAGATAAAAGGAGCAAGTACAGAGGTGGATTTTATTGTGTTTTAGACCGAACTCAACAAGTGGTTTCTCTGCTTCCACTTTTCATGTTTAAACCATCAACTTAAACAAAGTTGGGCAAATAAAACCATCAATGAAATGTTTGAAATCTTGCTTAAGTAACATTTTTAAGAACGTCTATTAAGAAACAATTCCACAAAATTTACAGAATTACAAAGTTTACATCAAGATAAACAAACAAACAAACAAACAAACAAAAAAGAATGGTAAGAAAAATTGTGAGGAAAAATTGTGAAAATAAAACAAAAATAAACAAGAAAAATTCCACTTCCTGTGAAAATACAGTTTGAAGTCTTATTGCAGAAAAACTTGCTAAAAAACAGCTAAAATGCGCTAAAAATGTAGATTAAATTGAAGAACAAGACTAAATTAATAGAATAAAGCAGAAAGAAAACATATTTGCATAAATCAGTTTAAATAATTAGAAATCAGCAGAAAAAATGGGAAAGTAGCAACAAAACAAAAGCTGAAATTATAAAAAAAAAGTGGCTGAAAAGTAGCTGAAAATAGAAAGAATCTTAAATTACCAGAAGGAAGCAGAAAGAGCTGAAATTAGCTTAAAAAAGGGTGTAATTGGGGGGCGCTAGCGTGCAGTAATGGAGTAGACGTGTTTTGTAGAGCTCTGTGTCACTACCTCCATTTAACATTTAATAACAGCACCAAAGTTGACATTTTTTGTGCTGGAGAACTAGTAGGCACCACTTTGTCAGTATATCTCAGTTTTGGCCAAGTTATGCCAAGGAAAGACGAAGCCCTGAAGTCGACCGCTCAGGCGGCTAGCAACGATGCTATCTTAGCCGCCGTCAATAGCCACAAAGATGAGCTTGCTAAAGTCTACAACCTCATGGATTCTCTCAAGAAATCACTGGAAGGGCGTCTGGACTCCATCGAGGCTCGTATAACCACCCTGCAGACAGAGCACAGTGAGGTCCAGCACCGTTTAGACGACATAGACACGGCTCTGTCCTCTACCGATGCTCGTGTTTCAGCATTGGAGGCTACATGTAGCGAGCTAGCGACGGCTAACGGCCTACTCAAAATAAAGGTGAACGATTTGGAGGGCCGCTCGCGCAGACAGAACATTCGGATTGTTGGCGTTAAGGAAGGGGAAGATGGTGACCGTCCTGTAGAGTTTGTGTCAAACTTCATCTCGGAGCTGCTGGGACAGGACAACTTCCGCAAGCCCGTAAAAATAGGATGGGCCCTGAGACCAAAGCCACTGCCCAATGAACGTCCTCGGATCATCATCGCCAGATTGCACAACGACCGCGACGTGATGAATATTCTGCGGCTGAGTCGACAGAAGTCCCCGCTGCTGTACCACGGTCAGAAAGTTTTCATATTCCCAGACTACACGGCGGAGGTTTCAGCGCAGTGCCAGGCATTCAACACTGTGAGGAAAAAGCTGGAGGCTGGTGCCAAGTGTTCCCTGCGTTTTCCTGCCAAGCTGCAAGTATCTTTAAACAACACTGTGAAAACATTCACTTCACCAACTGATGCAGAACAGTTTGTTAATTCACTGACTCATACCGAGTGACTTTATTAAGCATTTTATGCTAATGTTAGTCTGCAAGTTCAGCAAAGTTTTGGTGCATATTAATAACATTTATTGTACATAGTGTTTATTTTTTTATTTATTTTTTTTTGTGTGTTTTATTAAGCATTTTATGCTAATATTAGTCTGCAAGTTCAGTTAAGTTTTGGTGCATATTAACATTTATTGTACATAGTGGTTATTTTTTTATTTTTTGTGTGTGTTTTATTAAGCATTCTATGCTAATATTAGTCTGCAAGTTCAGTTAAGTTTTGGTGCATATTAACATTTATTGTATATAGTGTTTATTTTTTTATATTTTTTTTGTGTGTGGGATTTTTTATTTCTTTGGAGGTAAACACGGCTCGCTGGGTTTAGGTTAGTTACTCAGGGTTTCCTCTCTGTTATCCGGCAGCCTCCACTTTGGATAGAGGGATATGCCGCTTAGTTCTAGTTGCGGCAGGGGTGAGTTCTGGGTTTGTTTTGTTGTTGTGTTTTCTGTGTCCTGTTGTGTTTACTTTGTCAGCTGCTGTTTTTATGTTATGATAAATGCAGGATAATACTCCTAAGCCGGGCATGAGTCCTATTAATTTTGTCTCCTGGAACTGTAGAGGTCTTGGTAAAGCCCTGAAAAGAGCAAAGGTGTTTTCACATTTAAAATCACTTTCATCTGATATTGTCTTTCTTCAGGAGACTCATATTCAGCCAACTGAGCAGAGACGTTTGAGATCCTCATGGGTATCACAGGTTTACCAGTCAAATTTTTCTTCCAAGGCTAGAGGGGTTGCAATCCTTATCCGTAAGTCCATTCCATTTATCTTTAACTCCATGTCTGCAGATCCAGGGGGGAGATATGTCCTTGTCACTGGTGAAATCAATTCCATCCCTGTTGCTCTTTTAAATATTTATGCCCCGAACTGTGACTGCCCCGATTTTTTCTGCAAAATATTTGACATTGCTGCACAATGCAATAATAGGGACATCATTTTAGGCGGCGACTTCAATTGTTATCTCAACCCATTGTTAGATAGGTCCTCCAAAAAGGGGGGATTAATCGAGAAAGCTAGAAAATAGGATAAAAACCGCTAAATATAGCTGAAATAGCAGAAATTTGCAGAAAAAGCTGAAACTAGCAAAATTGAGCTAAAAGGAGCATGACAAGCTGAAATTAACAGAATGTAGTTAATTAGGCTGAAAGGAGCAGAAATTACCCTGAAAATGTGAATTTGTCTAAAAACAGCCCAAAGAAATGCTAAAAATGTAGCTGAAAATGAAGAACAAGCTTAAATCAGCAGAAGAAAGAAGAAAGAACGTTTGCCCATTTAGGCTGAAAGAAGCAGAAACGAGCATTAAAAAAATGGAAATCATCTGGAAAATGCTAAAATTAGCCTAAAAACTGCTGAAAAGTAACTGAAATAGCAGAAAATGCTGAAATTTTCAGAAATAAGGTAACAGGAGCATAACAGAAACTAGCAGAAGAAGTTAGAAGAATCACAAAATGTTGTAGTTAGCAGAAAGAATCTGAAAGAAGCTGAAAGTAGCTGAAAAAGGATAAAATTTGTATAAAACATCTGGAAGAAGCTGAACCAGAACAAAACGTGAAAGGAGCAGTAAAAGATTGTAAACACATTTAAAGATTTGAAGGATGTCAAATGAGCTCTATGGCAGAAATGCCTAAATATTTCAAAAAGCTAAAGTTGCACCACAACCAAAATTCATAGCAGGATTGTCCTGAAAGAGCTGAATGTTTTGATTTATGATTTGTTGAAATAGCTTTAAAACCATGGGACGAGAATTGCACAAAATAAGTAAGGAAGAAAAATGGATCACAATAGTGTGAATGCTTCATAAACATCCACACAATAATAAGTGGAGACGTTAGCTCACCTATCTTCTGATCTGCAAATGCAGCACTGCAGAGCACAAATAAAACCAGGGCGTCCTGTAGGCCAGTGTCCTCTACACCACTAAATCAAGTCAACAGTGTCTTCTTGTTCACACAAAAGTGAGTGATTATTATGATTGTTTAAACTGTAATTTGGTAGTTAATTAAAGTGACCTTGGTTTCTACTGCTGCATTGGTAAATGGGCACCCAGAGTGCCATTCTGTCTCTCAGCCGTCTGTGAGACCACCGTCACCGGGGCACGTTACAGGATTAAGTCACCCCTGTGACAAAATCAAATTAAGCAGCTGTCACTGCCTACCTGCAGCTCAAAGCTGAAGATTATCAACTTATGACCAGTTGGGGAGCCGAAACACTTCGTTCCTTCATAATAATTCAGTAATTAATGATTTGTTTCAAGGCTTTTCTCCTCCAGTGCTTCAATAAAAAAGCGAGACATTGTGAGTGAACTACATAAAATCTTTGTTGGCGCGCTTAAATGTTTAGTAAAATTTCTGTGACAACACGCTTAAAACCCAACGAAGCATGTGCGATGATTAGCTTCGAAGTTTTGAATGTGTAAAAACTGTATTTTGACGCAGATCTTAGAAAAAAGAATAACTGTGAAAGTTTGATGTCTCAGGACGTTTTCCGCGTTTTCTGCACATTCTGGGATGAACCGAATGATGAAATCCATTTTCTCCAGTTATTTTACCCTGACTTATATAAAAAAATAAAATTAAAAAAAGGCACCCTTTCACTTCATGTTACCTTACTTCCATGCAGCTTATTTAGTCAGGACCTAGGCCCTAAGAAACTGATGATAATGGTTTTCCATATCATGCTTGTTGCAAACAGCCACAGCTCCGGCTCAGTAAAGCCAACACAAACAAAGATTCAATCTACAGCTAACCACACCCGTTCTGAGCATAAAAGTTATTTCTGTTGAGATAATAAACAAAATCTGTGAAAAACTCAGCAAAATCCAAAATTAACAGTACATGAATCAAGCTCATCAGCACAGGGACTTAAGAACTGAAAGGACTGCAGCAGATCTACAAACACCCCAGACTCTAAAATCTCATGGCTCTCTACAATTCAGGGACACAGCTCTTTTAAGCATCTTTTGAATGGATGGATGGATGGATAGATGGATGGATGGACTCCACCAACTGAGTTCATCAGCTGATCAAGGGAAGGATTTCAACAACAACAACAAAAAATTGTGGAGTTGTGTTACTAACTGACGGAGTGCGGGCAGTGATTAAAATATTAAGCAGTGGATTACAGGAGAATAAATAGCACTTTGAGATTTTTGTTAATGAAAAGTGCGTTACAAATTAAATTCATTATTATTATTATTATTATTATTATTATAAATATGGTCTTTTACTTCTCAGATATTTTGAGAGATTTTATGATTGTATATATTTAAAGGTTTATCAAATATCAGAAATGATGCATTTCATTACCAACATTATGTATCATATGATAAATTAGCCTTGAATTGACAGTTTTAACAGCAATTTAATTGTATTACAATGTTGTTTGTCTGTTTACGTGCTATCTTTCTGTTATTCTTTAATGTAGTAAAAAGTTTAATACTGTATTTACTTTGACGAGTGAAATGGAAGAATATGTCTTTCAGCCCATTCAGCTGAACCTAAATCTAAACAAAGAGTTTAGATTATTTTAAAATCACCGTGTCACGTTTTTATGTGTAAAACTTTATGCTACAACACTCAGGCAGGCCATAAGTTTGTGTTGATGGGATTTGTCTTCAACACGAGACGTTTCAAGCAGGCGTCGGAAAATGACGTGGGGCAAATGTAAGCGTGAAGTGACTTTATAACAAGCACCTCTGATAAAACGAGACCATGCAGACTGACAGCAGGTAAACTGTGTGTCAGCAAGGTCTATATTTCAATCACTGCATATTTTAAAAGGGCCCATGAAAAACCTTTCTGTATTGCCTCCTGCAAACATACCGCTTAATAATGCTAACTGTTTTTGATTAAAACGCCAATAAGCTGCGGGCTCCTTTCATCTCTTGGGCCCTTTAGCTGACTGTTCCCTCACCCCGTCATCTCCCACGAACAGAGTCCTGCTCATGACACAGGCGGCCATTTATCTGCTTTGAGAACTGTGTCACAGGTAATAAGCCCCGTCTCTAGAGAGCATTTAGCCTGATAGGAAAAGCTGATTGGGACAAAAATGGCACCAGAATCTCATTTAGGGCTCTTGTTGTGGCGGAAAACTGAGGTAAACACTTCTCTGGGGACGAAGAAATTTATGAAGAAAAAACAAATGCAGAGAGGTAAAAAAAAAAAAAACTTCAGTACGATATGCTCCATAGAAATGTCATTACTTGAAAGTTCATTTGAAACATTTTAACTAGTATCATAAATGACTGTGGATTACCTTGAACCCAATCGGATGCTGCCTTGTTTGGCTTTGTTTGTTTGAGCCAGAGGAACAGAGAGGGGTGAGACAAGATGGTCTGAGCAGCTGTATCCACAGATGCTCATGTAAAAACATCCTTATTCACATGTTCCCCTCCACTTGTTTGTTTCCTGGTAATTTAGCCCTTCAGCGCAAGAAAAAAAACGCCACTTTGTTTTCACACTAACAAGGCAATTAGCAATCATTACAAATTTACACGCTGAGCTATCTTCAGGCAGATAATGATGATGATTTACCATTTAATGTTCAAGTTGTGCATCTTTATGTGTACAGGAATAAAATTAACTATTAACAAAAATGCATGCAGAAAGTGAGGTCTGTGAGTTTCAGCTTCTTTCTCCACTTTGTGTTTCAGGTCTTGGTGTTTAACATACAAAGTAAAAAGTGTGTGTCCAGAGTAGAGCTACAGTGGCCCTGAGGTGTAAATGATCAACAATGTAAAAACGGTATTACATTTAAAAAAATGAAATTACATTTGAAAAAAAACAAAACAATAAAAATAACAAAAACACAACAAAGCCAAAAAGGAAGTGGCCAAAAGGGAAAGTGGTGAAAAAATGGAATTCCTTTTGTAAAACGGAATTCCAATAAGCCAAAGTGGAAGTGGCCAAAGCGGAAATGGTGGGGAAAAAATTGAATTACATTTGAAAAACGGAATTACATTAAGCCAAAGCGGAAGAGGCCAAAGCGGAAGTGGCAAAAGCGGAAGTGGCAAAAGCGGAAGTGGCAAAAGCAGAAATGGTGGGGAAAATATTGAATTACATTTGAAAAACGGAATTACATTAAGCCAAAGCGGAAGAGGTCAAAGTGGAAGTGGCAAAGGCGGAAGTGGCAAAACCGGAAGTGGTGGGAAAAAATGGAATAGCCTATATGCCACGGGTTTCCGTTCCAGCACCTCCGCAGTCATTACACAGACGGCGCACTTCCGGTTAGCGGGAAAGACACGAACATAAATGACTAAATACAATTAATAAAACATCAGCATACACACCAATAACAACTCTATACACATATAAAACCATATAAAATTATGGCGACGTTCCCCCTACGGATAGCCGCGATATATGTTCGCCGAAACCCCCCCGCGGAACAGCTGTTCCCACCGGTGGGCGGACACAACGGTACTCACGTGTAGTGCCGGTAGCGCGCAGCCGCTTCCCGTTTCGGCTTGTTGTCATGGTAGGCTACTAGGAGCTAACGCTGACAACAGCGGAGGTGGATGGGAACCGGAAGTGGCGGGTAGGTGTTGCATTTTGCCGGAAGTACGTCACGCCCCCCCGTGGCATATAGGCTATTACATTTGAAAAGCAGAATTACATTAAGCCAAAGCGGAAATGGCCAAAGCAGAAGTGGCCAAAGCAGAAGTGGTGAAAAAATGGAATTACATTTGAAAAATGGAATTACAATAAGCCAACGCGGAAGTAGCCAAAGCGGAAGTAGCCGAAGTGGAGGTGGTGAAAAAATAGAAATACATTAAGCCAAACAGGTGACAGGTATTTTAGAGTAACAGGGTGGACAGCTGGCTCAGGTAAACCCAAGTTGCATTTTAAATTAGGTTTATTTATTTTAAATAAATTCATTTTGTGCACATATGATTGTGTTTTATGGTAGAGGTGAGTCAAACATATAAGATGAGATTAATAAAATAAACATTACCCCACCTTTAAACGAAATATACCATATTATGTCATGGGGACTCAACAGGCACCCAATAGGAATGACCCTATTGTAACATTGTTCTGTTTTATGTTGTTAATAAAGTAAAAAAAAAAAAAAAAAAAAAAACACCACTTACCGTTTGGCTTAACGTAATTCCGTTTTTTCAAATGTTGTTCATTTCCACCTCGGGGCCTCCGTAGATCTGACTGCCATGCAAGCTGGAAAGAATAACTTAGGATAAAAACTTTGGCAAAGAAGTGACATTATCACCCAACGAGCTATAAACCAACATGACTCTCCAAGGATGGCCGGCTCGGTGCAGATCACCAAAAACACAACCAAGATAATGAAACCAGAGGGAGAGATGAGAAATAGAAAACTACATGAAGAATAGGAATTGCTAGCACTTTGAGATTTTTGTTAATGAAAAGTGCGTTACAAATTAAATTCATTGTTATTATTATTATTACTACATGTATAGTTTCTGTATTCAATGTAATGTACATTAGAAAAGGGAATACATTTGTTAATAATGTCAACCTCTTCCTTTTTGTATTTGATGGACAAAAGAGAGAGAAAAACAGCAGTCCCCACCACGACTTTTTCCAAAATTCAGTTTTGATGTTTTTCGCACTAATAAAATAAAAATTCAAAAAGCAATCTTGTCATGAAGGTTATAAACTTGAAGATGGGAGCTAATATGAAATAAAAAATGCTATTTTATAATAAGTTAGAAGGACAAACAAAAAACAAAGAGGTTTTATTTTACATCCCAGCCTTTTTAGATAGTAAAGTGTAAACATTTGCATGAGAATTTGTGTAATTCTTGTGTCTTCTGGCTTGTTCTCCTCGGTGTGTCTCCCTCGTGTAATCAGCTCCTGCCTCCGCCAACTGTTGCCCCAGGTGTTTGTCATTGTGAGATCATGCAAGTTTGCTGCATGTCAGCTTTTTCTTTTTCTGTATTAAAATATATTCTGCTTTAAATCCTGGATTCTCCAAGTCCTGCCTGCATGAGTTCTACCAGATGCAAGAATAGTAACAATTTGAATCGATACATGTCCCTCAAGTTACAGAAGAAGAAGAAGAAGAGTGTTAGACTTTCCCACATTGGAGGCAGAAATTTTAAGTTGCGCTTAAATTGACCCTGGTTAGAAAAGAGAAATAACACCACCAAATAAAGATGAATGTTATTTTTAGTAGAGAAAATGTAGACAGCAAATCTGAGCACAGTACCTATTATCAAAATGACCAAATATGACTAAAATATGATTAATTTGCTCTTTTCCACATCAATAGTCACTGTTGGCTGTTAAAGCCACAAAGTCCTCTTATGAAACAGGAATGGAGACACGAATGGTGCAATTTCAAGCACTATTTTTAGTGTTTGAGATAAAAATTTGATAGTTTACCCCAATGTTTCATGTTTTAGCAAAAATAAATAAATAAATAAAGACCAAATCCTTTTTTTTATTTTTTATTTTGTAATGAAGCACTTTTTGATACCATTGTAATTAGTAAATATTGAATTATTAAGTCCAAACTGCATGCTAACAATTTTCAACCCAATTTGGTATATTTTTTAACTGTGGTTCCCAACCCTGGTCCCTGAGGAACACCATCCTGCATCTTTTAGTTGTTTCTCTGCTCCAACACACCTGATTCAGTGGTTTAATTACTTCCCTAAGTTTGGCAGAAGCCTTTTAATTACCCTTTCATTCAAATCAGGCGTTGGAGCCGTGGAACAACTATAGCAAGGTGGTGTTCCTCAGGGACCAGTGTTGGAACCACTGAGGTAATCTACAGTGTCATGGCTAAAGAAATATAAAAAATTAAAAATAAATGCTTGTTTATAAAGTTTTACACAACAACCAACTTAAAAACATTCTCTGTCCAATATGACATGGTTTGAGCCTTTGTTGTAGTTTTTGTTTTTTATTGGTTCTTTTTCATTTTTACAGGAGTTTTATCAATCTGGGCTGTTCATGTTAGTTTTATTTTGTTCTTGAGGTTTTACCCCCATGGGTCCTTTGCCTCCAGCTTCCCTCGTACCACTTGTGTTGTTAGTAATCATCACACCTGTTTTCACTCACTGATCACCCACACTTCATAGTTTTTCCTCAGTTTTTGTCCGATTTTTGGTTAACCTTAAAATATTTGGTTCCTGGTTTTAAAAGCAGAGTTTCTGAAAAATGGCATTTTTGTTCCTGCATTTGAGTCGTGCTACAACTCACCAACCGCAAAATGTAACAGCTGCTGTCTTGTTATGCTATTTTAACATTTTGCATTAAAATCGTTTCACAAATGCAAGATCACTATTTAATTATTTTACATGCAATTACAGCTATTCAGCAAATGTACATAGCAGCTACTGATGTTTTGAGGGAACAATCGTGACAACTTGATCATAAACAGCTTATTATTGGACTTAACTGCAACGTTTTGATGACTAAGAGCTATAAACTATTGTGTGAAATCATCCTAAAAGTTGTTTCATTCCAAAACTTGTCTCTGTGCTAAGCTGTCACACAGCAGATGTAGGGTCTTCAGTGTTTTGCTTCATGTTCATGGTTCCCTGCTCTGCATGGCCTCATTTCATATGCAGATTTGTCTGGCTCGGGCAGCAGTGGCTCTAGCTGCACAGCGGCCTGTGGTCCCCAGGGTCAGGCCCTCTGTCTAGGGTCCCCTTGGGCCAACTCCCCTACCCCTTTTACCTGCTTCAGTTCATATGAGCAACTATGACTGCCATATGTGAGGCTGCAGGAAAGCAGATGCTGTTTTTCCATTTGTGAAATCAAGTTTTTGGAAAGCAAACGGCATTTTGATGGTCTCAGTGAAGGGGAGAGGGCAGCAGGCACAGTCACTTGGTGCTGCATGCTAACGCTGCAAGGCCTGGTCATATGAGAACATGCTGATCTGCACAAATTGTGGCCATGCCATTCACCCATGTAAGTGCTCGCAGTGCAAAGACGCACACCCGACCCACTCCTGACGAGTATCTGTCTGAGGCTGAGCAGGTCCTTTGTCAGTCATCTGCTGATACTGATGGACAATACGGGGGTGAGGATGCGTGTCAGGAAGAGAAGCGCCTGAATGTGATGACAGACACTCTTGCCATCTTTCTCAATCTTCTGCACTCATTTCTCGCTCTCCTCCAACGTCCACCATCACAAACAGCAGCCTGCGAAGCTATGACAACCTCGACACCTGTCAGTCAAAGGCAGGATGGAGAGGACAGCAGCTTACACAGAAGAGCAGCTTTTTGAGGAACTGGCTTAAAGCACTGGATTTTCATTCAGCTGTCTGTGAGTAATAGAAATCATCAGTAGAATACCTTGACGTGGATGAATTTACCACCACAATTAAAGTTGTGCTCACTTGAACTTTGAAAGGTTAGATTTTCCACAATTATGTGTCAAAGCGCTGAACGACTGCAGAGACCAACTCCCTCCTGGCGACAAATTTCATTAACAAACCTGACGTATACAGCAAATGCTGCCTCAGTTCAAATGGAGGACATAAATTTCAGCCTGTGGGGTACAGCGGTCGCATTACACCTAATCAACCGCTCTCCTTTTACCCTTCTTCTATTCAGATGAGTGAGGGCAGATAAAGGGGAAAATACAGTATGATGCGTTCTTTCTAATCAGCATAAATTACCAGCATCCATCAGGTGAGGCTCAAATTAAAATCCCTCGTTTGACGAAGCTGTGAGGAAATATGAGAGCTCCGTCATGAATCTGCGTGATTTAATATAATCATGGGCATCCCAACTCCAAAACTTCCACTGTGGATCAGTGGAATTTCTGCATATTTTATTAACAAATATTTCAAAAGGCAGTTAAAGGCTCACTACGATAAAACAAGCCAATATTAACAGTCATTGTTTCTTAAAATGATCCTATGCTGCCACAAAACTATTACCCAAATGCAGACATATAGACTTACTGAGGGTCTGAATAATCACACAACAGTGAGAAAACCATGACAATGCAAACATGTGAGAGATGGACAAAGGAAAACTGAGGTTATTAATAATGGACATAAAGTACAGATGTGGTGATTAGAAACAAAAACAATGTGACGAAGGTGCAAGAAGGTAAAACAGAAAACACCAAGGTTCACTAATAAAGCCAACAATGTTCAGTCGAGTCATCTGGACGGTTTATTTTTTTTGGGCTGAGATGTTTCATCCTTCATCCAAAGGACTTCTTCAATCTGAGGAGCCACCATACAAACTGAGTCCCACAAACAGCACACTCCCATAATGGAAGAACATTGTTGGATTTGTACTTGGATTAATGGTAAATGGTAAATGGAGCTTATTTATATAGCGCTTTCCAGCCCCCTATGAGGGGCCCCAAAGCGCTTTACAATACCAACCATCCACCCATTCATACACACATTCATACACCGGTAGCGGCAGACTGCCATGCAAGGCGCCATCCAGTCCTACCGGGAGCAACTCGGGGTTAAGTGTCTTGCCCAGGGACACAACGACACATGGTGTGGGGAACCGGGATTCGAACCTCCAACCTTCCGATTGGGGGATGACTGTCATTACCACTACGCCACGGCCGCCCGGATTACTGAGCATGAACTTTGGTGTTTGAACCACCTTGGTATGACTGCCCCAGAGGAGTTGACGGGGGAGAGGGCGGGCCTCGGAGGCCATATTATTACCAACAAACAGTTTGTTCCCCACTATGGGAGTGTGCTGTTTGTGGGGCTCAGTTTGTTTGGTGGCTCCTCAGACTGAAGAGGCATGTCAGGCCGAACAAGAACCATGCATTCTTGAGGAAGAAGTCAAGTGGGCCTTGAAACAACTACCAGACGGGAAGGCCTCAGGAATCGACCATCTACCAGCCGAACTACTAAAAGCAGTGCCGACCAAGATTTTAACCGACGTATGTCAAAAAATCGGGGCCACCAAATCATGGCCCAAGGACTGGAAAAGATCAGTTTTTGTCACTCTTCCTAAAAAAGGCGATATTCAGGAATGTTCCAACAATCGTACTATAGCCCTCATATCTCACGCAAGTAAAATCCTTCTGAAGATCATACAGACACGCATCGCAACAATTGTCGAACGGGAACTGCCGGAAGTCCAAGCTGGCTTTCGCAAGGGACGCGGCACTAGAGATCAAATCGCAAATCTGTGCTGGATCATGGAGAAGACCCGGGAATATCAAAAGGACGTCTATGTGTGCTTCATTGACTACAGTAAAGCTTTCGACTGCATCGAACATGAAAAGCTATGGAAGTGCTTGAAACAAATGGGCATCTCTGAACACATCGTACAGCTAATAAAATCACTTTACAATGATCAGGAAGCAACGGTTAGGACAGCCTACGGGAACACGGAGTGGTTTCGAGTCGGGAAAGGAGTTCGACAAGGCTGCATCCTATCACCAGTTCTATTCAACCTGTTTGCAGAAGTGATTATGAGGCGATGCAATTTGGACAAATCTGAGATTGGAATCAAAATCGGCGGCAGAAACATCAATAACCTTCGATACGCAAATGATACAACCCTGCTCGCAGAGAGTGAAAAGGACCTCGACTGTCTCGTCCGACGAGTGCAAGAGGAAAGCAAACGAATGGGACTGTACCTGAACATCAAAAAAACTAAAGTTATGACCACTGCAGGCAATGGTGTAGTGAACATGCAAATCAACAACACAGTAATCGAGTCTGTCCAAGATTTCATTTTCCTTGGAGCTAAAACCAACCGCAGTGGGGCATCGGCGCCCGAGATCAAGAGGCAAATCACACTCAGCAGGACTGCAATGCAGGGGATGGAAAAGATCTGGAAGAGCAAGGATATTAGCATTGCAACAAAAGTCGATTGGTCAACGCAATTGTCTTCCCTATAATGATGTATGGTTGTGAAAGTTGGACGCTTAGAATAGAAGAGAAAAGAAAAGCCAAAGCATTCAAACTTTGGTGTTGGAGGAGAATGCTAAGAATACCTTGGACTGCCATGGTGAAGAACAAGGCAGTTTTGGCCCGCGTCAAACCGATAATGTCATTATTGGGCAAAATTACCAAACAGCAGCTCTCATATTTTGGCCACGTGATGCGCGCTGATTCTTTAGAAACGTCAGTGATGCTTGGAAAAGTCAGTGGAAAAAGAAGACAAGGCCGCCAAAGAACAAGATGGCTCGACACTATCATGACAACAATGACTATGCCAATTGCGGAATTGAAAGAATTGGTGAAAGACAGGAAGGCGTGGAGTACGAAGATTCATAAAATGACCGAAAGTCGGATACGACTGATCGGATAATCATCATCATCAGACTGAAGAAGTCCTTTGGATGAAAGAGGAAACGTCTCAGCAAAAAAAGAAACTGTCCAGATGATCTGAATGAACATTGTTCAAAACAGAAAAGAGACTGAATTACAAAGTAAAAAGAAAATAAACAGGAAGTCAAGGTGATAACTTAAAAGCAATTACGGTAACCAAAAGGTTTTAAGAAATCTAAGGTGGCAGCACGGTGGCACAGTTGGTAGAGCTGCTGCCTCTCAGCGAGCAGATTATTCTGGTTCAAATCCTGGTCTGAGGATCTTTCTGGGTGGAGTTTGCATGTTCTCTCCGTGCATGCGTGGGTTTCCTCCCACAGACCCAAAACATGCATGTTAAGGCTGACTGGTAACTAAATTGTCTAGGTGTGAGTGAGAGAGTGAATGGTTGTTTGTCTAGTTTGTCTCCAAGTGTCCCTGTGATGGACTGGAGACCTGTCCAGGGTGTTACTCACCTCTTGCACAGTGACAGCTGGATATGAGCACCAGTGACTCCCGCGACCTGAAAAGGAAGAAGCGGGTAAAGACAATGGATGGATGGAAATCTAAGGTAACAGTATATAATACAGCCTGGTTGACAGGAACCTGGAGCCGTGTTTTATTGTGAAGTGACTTGTTTCCTTGTACTTACGGTACAAAGCATGGCTAAATTGTTCACCATGAACTAAAGTTAAACTCAGGAGTTAGCACATATAAAAGCAGCAGTTCTTGATATTTGTCTTGTAGAACTTCAAGGAAGCATAGAGTAATGGTACCGCACAAAGATTGAGGTGTATGATAAATTAACAGCACAACCGCTGTTTCAACATCTGGAGCGTGAACATGAACTATCTCAACACTCTGAATCATAAAAATGATCATTTGGATTATTTGTTATTTGTTCACAACCATTTATATATATAAAAAAATTCATCCTTAAATCCACAGAAGCTCTCAACAGACACACAATATAAGAAGGTTTGTTTGATTTAGACCAAAACGAGTCGCTGACGTTTCATAATGATTTCCAAAATTGTTCCAGCTTGTGTAAAATGTCTCCTTAGAAAGTCCTCGTGATTCAGTTTTACTGCTGCGCTGGCCTTGGTGTTATGACTCATGGGGGCAAATAAAACCAATTCAATTTGGGAGAATATTAAGTGCTATCATTCTAACCTCATGGTTGACCACCAGTGTCCTGATGTCACTGCAGAAAACCCAGAAACCCACTGGTCTCACCGATGAGCCACCACCACAAAAAAACCACTTAGATTTCCCAGTTCAACTCCAGAAACCAATTAAGTTAATTGATCTAATTATTAGATGAAGTGCACATATTTAACATTTAAAACACGTTTAAAAGTGGATGTTTAAAAGCGCTATAAAACATGGGAGGGGGGGGAAAGGTGTGCAATACATCAAATAAGTGGCAATTACCTAAATGAGAGCATAAGGGCAGCAGTAAATGAGAGGACAACTATTTTGTCTGAAAGTGCTTATGGGCTCTTATTTTATCAGAGCTCAAGAGGGGAATCCAGATAGTCGGTGTAATAAAAGCATCTGCAGCTGAGCTAAGGAAATCCAGTGAAAAATACAGGGTTAATGGTTCGCCATCTTTTGCAAATAATAAACTGCGCTGACTAGGGGTGCAGGAAAAAAAAATCAATTTTTTAAAGAATCTAGATTCTTAGTCCTGGCGATTCAGAATCGATTCTAAAAGCCCCAAAATTTATTTTTTTAATTACACTAAAACCCAAAAGATAAAGAAAATAAAATCATATCTCATAGTATATGAAAGAATACATAAAATGAAAGGTGGCAGAAAGAAGAAGAAATCTTATTTTATCTGCCCCTTTTTTCAAAAACAAAACAAGTTCAAACAATTCAAACAATAATCTTCTATAAGTAACTGAGCAAAAAGAATAACTTTTCACAATCTACAAATATCTAGAACATTAAACACTTAACTAAAAGTTTTAGTATTTTGTTAACAATTTAGTTTTGATCATTTTTTAAACATAATCACAGAATTTACATATTTAACATCATTTCCCAAACCGTTCCACAATTCAACTCCCTGTATTGAAATAAACCGTCCCTTCAAACTAGTCCTATACCTTGGCTTTGCAAAAATTTAAGTTCCCTTTAAACTGTAGCAGCTTTCTCTCTTAACAAAATACATTTGGACATTTGAAGGTAGTGTATTCTTATGAGCCCTATACATTACTAACAAAATATTATAGTCCACCAAATCATAAAACTTCAGTACTTTGAGTTGTTTAAATAATTTTGATGCATTCTTGTATTATTTGTTCCTATTTTTGGTATAAATATCAAACGATGCACAAAATTTGATACAATAAGGAACCTAAAATAATTGTTTTAAATAAATGTTCTATTTGTTTACATTTTTGTTTAATGTTTTCAGTTTAAAATTATTGTTTTAAATAAATGTTCCATTTGTTTACATTGTTGTTTATTCTTTTCAGCTTGTTAGTTACAAAACTTAAACTAAATTTATGACCATTTTAATAGAAAAATCGTTTCTGAATAAAAATCGTTTCTGAATCGAAAAATCGATTTTGAATCGAATCGTGACACCAAAAATCGGAATCGAATTGATTCTCCAGACACTGAGAGATTCGCACCCCTAGCGCTGACGCTAAGCCTTGTGACAGGAAGCTCAAAGACAAGAAACGCCCAATCAGGACAGCTTTGGAAGCAGCTCTTCCTGCCCAGATTAGTTTGATTGAGCAGATGGCATTTCAATTTTGAACTTTTGCACTGGTGCAAATAAAAAAAATAATAAAAAAAAGCTTGGAGGGAGAGTCAGGCTGTTTTTCTCACATCGCTGACAGAAGCTGCGCATCAGATGAAGGGGATGTGTGAAATAGCATTCCCAAGCATTTCTGTCTCCACGCTCAGGACACAAACACTCAGACGGAGACGTGGTGCGGAGGCTGTTCCATGCTGCTCCATCAGATGTTGAAAAAAAAAAATCCATCAAATCATCTCAAACCCTTCAATGAATGCACAGCCATGCAAATGTAATAAGTTATAACAGTGATGAGTTGTAATTAGGGATGCACTGATCCACATTTCTTACTTCCGATCCGATACTTGAATATGGGTATCGACCGATACCGATACTTTTCTGCTCCAATACCGTTCAGGTATAAGAGGCTGTAATAATGAACTTTTTGAACTGTGTCTATTCTGTGACTACCGTCTTAACATTGTGTGAGTTAAACCCAAGAAAACACTCTGGGCCTCACAACAGGAAACATAAACTTTAACAGCACACAAGAGGCAAAATACTGCTAAGCATTAGTATTAGTTACTTGGTATTAGTAGCATTTTAGTCTAAAAGACCGCTAAGCATTATGGGAAAAACAACAAAATCCACTCCCGTAGTGGTTAAGGGGAGTGGACTGTGTTGTCTTTCCCATAATGCTTAGCGGTTTTTTAGTTGTCCAGCTGCACCATGAGTGAGAAGGATGTCTGTGATATAGACCTGCCTCTTGTGTGCTTTTAAACTTTGGGTGTTTCCTGTTGTGAGGCCTAGAGTGTCTTCTTTGGGTTAAACTCACACAATGTTAAGACAACAGTCACAGAGTATGTACATGTGTACATGTGCTCTTTGAAGCCGGATCGGAAATATTGGCAGGTTGGATCGGAAAATCCGATACTTAAATTATGCTGGTATCGGAAGCCGATACATACTGGATCGGATCGGCCCCATCCCTAGTTGTAATGCTGTTATGATGTGCTTCAAAGTGTAATGGAATAAACAAAAAGAGGCACGTCGTGGTGGTCCTGTCACATCGCAGACAGAAAAACCAGGCGGTTATTTAATGATATTCATCCACCATCCGCTGATATTGCCCCGCATTAGCGGCATCATGTTCTCAATTTTCCCCCCCAGCAGCATTGCCCATCCTGGCAGCCAGCTTGCCCACGCCGGCACGAGTTGAGAGGACAACTGGAGAAAGATCACAGTTCAGGCTCAGTCAGATGGAAAAATATGGAAATCAGGCGGCGGACGGACGGACCGCTGTGTGTTCCCCCTGTTTCAGCAAGCTGCCACAGTTTGACTGACAAACTGACTTTTTGAGGCTCCTGTGCCCATTCCAGTCAGAGTTTATTGAAGGTGATTTTGATCTCCTCCATGAGGCCGCAGCCGTGGTGCTGCCATCTGTCACCTTGATTGCATGGCGGCCTCTCTGGGGGGAGCGCCATGGCTCCTGATCGTTTACAGATTGTGCTGCTTTCGCCTCCATAAGGGCCACATGCACAGGGCCAGATGGTGAGCATACATGCTTATTATGAGTCTTTATCTCTGTGCAGGAAGGAGTGGAACCATTAGGTCTCCCTCAGGATCTCCACTCCTCTCTGCAGCCGTGCTGTTCTTCCACAAATACAGTCCTCTTCTTCAGCTGTCACTGGCCCGCGACGAGACACACGCGCTCAGGCAAATGTACAAAAAACACAGGACCCCTTGTCAGAAAAATAATGATTAAAAAAAACACGGATCTGCTCAGGGAACGTGAGGTTCCATGCTGATACATCTGCACGCACAGAAACACACAAAACACCTGTTTGTAATCCTGAATAGTATGACATATGGCAACATGATGGGATGGGATGGGTGTTGGTGACATTTGTCGTCATGGTAACTTTGCAGCCGAGGCAAAACATGTCTATGTCTCTCTGACTCACAATTTACGGACAGGATTGATCAGATATGAATCCAATTTCTAAACTTTTCTGGTATATTTGTTACAGTTTTAACATCCAGAGTCACGTGCGCAAATGCAATTCTGCTGCCTTTTAAAGATTACTCGTGCTTCTGCCTGAAAGAGACGGTATGATGCACCTACTCCCACAACATCTCCATCAACAGCGGCGGCCGCTGTTGATAGAACAGGCCATCAGCAGTGAGTCAGTGCTGAATAGTTGTGAGCAGTAGGCAGGTGCAAACAATCAGCCGTCCACACAAAGGACTGCGAGGGACAGAGGACAGGGAGCGTAAACATGCTTTGAGGGAAAGGGAGAAATGAAAAGGGTTGTCAGCTTGAGCAATGAGGGGGCAGGTATAATAGAATAGAGAGAAAAGAATGGAGTTAAAAGAACATTACATCAGAATGGCGTTTATTGTTGTTGTTGTTTTTTAATAGATGTCCAGAGTTTTAATAACGGGGATAAAATGGACCAAAGTAAGATCAGTCTGCTCGTTCTTGCAAACCTCGTTCACATTCAGCACTAATCTTTTCTCATTTTCTGGGCTTCTCTGCTATGCAGAGGTGCCTCTGCTGAAGAGCTCCTCAAATGAGAGAACATAGTCTGAATACTGACGTCTTCATTTTGTCTCTCCCTCACATTCCAACGCCTCAGATAACCAACAAATTAAATCAAATTAAAGGCTAAGCATTCCTTCAAGAAATGGATTTCTCCTTTCCTTGTTACAGTTTTAGTCTGATTACCATTTAATGTTGGGAAATGACAAAAACCTTAAAGATAATGTTTGTCAGAATGGCATGCTTTTTTTTTAAAACTGGCTACAAAGGTCAGAGAGTCAGAGTCAGAGAGTCTTTATTGTCATTTGCACCGCATGTACATGTGATGAAAACGAGATTATGTACACAGGGTCCCAGTTACATCCAACAACAAATGCAAGAGAAAAACAGTAATAACATCTAGAATTAACTAAGAGAAACATCAACTAGTAATACACTAAGCCCTAATGTAGTGGAAAAACATCATTATAAACAGCAGCACGAACATGAGTCTGTATGAGCAGATGGTCACAGATGAACACAGCAACAAGAAAACAGATCAGCATCAGCATGATGTGATATTTTGCAGTGTTTATTCTTATTATTTATTTATTCATGAGTCTAACAGCCTCAGGGTAGAAGCTGTTCCTCAGTCTAGTGGTTCTACATTTGATGCTCCTCAACCTCCGTCCTGAGGGGAGTGGGGCAAAGAGTGAGTGTGCTGGGTGAGTGAGGTCTTTCATGATGCAGGTGGCTCTTTTCCTGCATCTGGAGGTGTAAATGTCTGTGATGGTGGGGAGACTGACTCCAACAGACTTCTGTGCAGCCTTCACCACTCTCTGTAGAGCTTTCCTCTCTTCAACTGTGCAGCCTCCATGCCACACGTTGATGCTGGAGCACAGGACGCTCTCCACTGCACACCTGTAGAACGAGGTGAGAACTGGGCTGCTCAGACCAGCACGTCTCAGCCGTCTGAGGAAGTAGAGTCTCTGATGACCTTTCTTGATCAGGCTGGTGGTGTTGTTGCTCCAGCTGAGGTTATCATTCATGTGTACACCCAAGTATTTGTAGCTGGAGACCACTTCCACTGCAGACCCACCTATTTTCAGTGGGGCGTGGGTGTGTTTGTTCCTTCTGAAGTCCACAATCATCTCCTTTGTCTTCTTCACATTCATGTGAAGATTATTCTCTTTGCACCAGCTCTCCAGGTGTTCCACCTCCTGTCTGTAGCTGGACTCATCATTGTTTGTGATGCATCCCACCACCGCTGTATCATCTGCAAACTTAACAATATGACAGCCTGGAAGTGTGGCTGTACAATCATATGTGAGCAGAGTGAACAGAAGGGGGCTCAGCACACATCCTTGAGGAGAGCCAGTGCTGAGGGTTATGGTGGAGGAGGAGAAGTTGTGGATCTTCACGGACTGTGGTCTGTCTGTTAAGAAGTCTAGTACCCAGTTACAAATAGAGGGGCTTAGTCCAAGTGTAGATAGTTTGTCTATCAGAGTTTGGGGGATCATGGTGTTGAAGGCAGATGTGAAGTCCACAAAGAGCAGACGCACGTATGAGTCCTTCTGATCCAGGTGGGTGAGAGCAGTGTGGACCACGGAAGAAATGGCGTCCTCTGTTGATCGGTTCTCACGGTATGCATATTGATGAGGGTCCTCGTTGATGTTGACGGTTGCCTTGATGTGGGACATGACCAGTTTCTCAAAACATTTAGCGACTATCGGGGTGAGGGCCACCGGTCTATAGTCATTCAGACCAGTCACTGTGGAGCTCTTTGGGACTGGGATGATGGTCGCGGTCTTCAGGCAGGTGGGAACTGACTCCAGTGCAAGTGAGGTGGTGAAGATGTCAGCCAGCACCTCACAGAGCTGGTCCGCACATTCCTTCAGAACTTTCCCTGGGATGTTGTCTGGTCCGGTTGCTTTATGAGGAT